>WEIT01008137.1:99395-127402 GCA_013389985.1 Dryoscopus gambensis | reverse complement strand
ATTCAGAGCACAGGCTTTAAGCCTAACAAAAAAAAAAAAAAGAAAAGAAAAGAAAAAAAAAAAGAAAAAAATTATTTTGCAAGGGTCTTCCTGGAATTTTCAGTAAAACACAAACTGCCTAAGTTGCAGGGATGCTTACAAAGCTAGGAGTGCAACAAGAAGGTAAAATGGAATTGGACTTATCTTATTCTCTTCAATAATGAAGGGGCTCAGCCTAGCAGGAAATTGCTGCCCTGCCCTGTTCCCCATGTTACAAAACCCAACTTTGACACTGTTTGCATGAGAGTGGCTTATTCCACTTTTTATTCCTATGTTTTAAAACACATTTTCCCAACAAGGTACTGAGGACTCTGCATTAGAAACTGAAGCTCCCAGAAGACTAGGAAATCACAAACAGAGCAATACCTCCACAAATACATCTAATTCCTGTAAAAGGCAAGGGATTTGATTTGTTTTGTGGGTTAAGAAACAAACAAGCATTCATAATCTGTGTAAATCATACCACTTTCTAAAGGCTTGATCCAAAATTCACAGGCGTTGGTGGTCTTTCCACCAGATTAGTCCAACTTGGAAACCAAGACTGTTATTATTCCTAAAATAATAGGAATAATTTGAAATAACTAAAAAGAGTAATCTAAAATTGTTATGAATAATTTGGAAATAATTAGAAAAATTAGGCATAATATAAGTATTCCAATTACTATATTTTCTTAGGAATAGTATAATTATTCCTAATATAATAGATTTCCTAAATCATATTTTTGAGAGAGAGAGAGAGATATATATTACTCCCTTAATAAGACGGCATCTAGAATCATTAATTAAAGCCAAATATAACCAGCTATAAACCTCTTTAAATCCTTCTCAGCCTTAGGAATTCTTCCTCACTGGTGCAAATTATGGCCTGTTCTGGGGTAATTTTGTGGTTCACCAACTCATTTCATTTAGACAATTCAACAGCCATCAAAAGCAGCAACATCTGAATGAAGCACATAATCCTCAAGTGAAAAGCAACACATGCCATTTTCAACCTCCTTGGCCATCTGGTCTCTCATCACTGGATTATTTTTAATATTCACAGGCCACAGTCATAAAACCTGCTTGGGGAATAGAGAAAAAGATAATTAATTATTGTGACCTGAACTACTTTTTTTCTACATGGAGGACACTGATTGTTTAATTAACATTTTGCTTGACTGTTCTGAAAGGCTGGAGGGATTATTATCTGGACTTAATTACCAGCATTTCATAAAGCACTACATACTCCAATCAGAAATGTTTACAAATTGATGAAGTGATGCAATACCTCTGTCTGGTGTACAAGTTTGTTACTCCTAATTAGGTGTCCCTTGAAAAAGAACGCCAAAACAAAGCTTAGGATGGTAATGACACAGTAGGCACTCACGAGGATCGACATAATTGCCTCTCTAAAGCCGGAATGATGGAGCAATGTGCCATTTTCTGCTCCTCTGCATCCAGCACGCACGAGGAAATGCTCCATCAGATGTCTAGTCAGGAGCAAAGCGTGATCACATGCACACGCGTGTGTGTGTGTGCCAACCACGTGTGCTGCAGAACATCAGGTCTGCACCAGAAACATCACGGGGCCTCAGAAACTGCAGCTCATGGGTGCAGCATTGTTCTAGGAGGTCCCTGGGGGAAAAGTCCAAGGCTGGACCTGAGCCAGATGTGATTGCCATGCATGAAGCAGTGGTCACAAAGGAGACACAAACACGCAGGGCCAGACACAGAAATACCTCCTGCTGGGCCACACACTGCCTGAAGGGCTCCAGCCTGGGATGAGCACGGATCTCAACCGGCAAAACTCTTTGCAAGTCTGTGTGCTTACGGTGCACCATCAGATGAAGAAAAGTGACCCTCGTGTTTATGCACGACCCAGGTGAGCGGCTCCTGACAGACCAGAATGTGTGCATGCATGAGGGCAAGGAAAGGAAGGGAAGGATGCAGTAGCTCAGGAAAAAGCCGGGGCTCAGAGGCTGGAGAGGGCTTTCCTGAAGTACCTCTGATGCCCTGGTTGGCATGGTGAACTCAACCAACGCCTCATTTATAGTGACTGAGTGGGTTTCAGGACAGGGCCTGGGCACTGTGATCATCTCCCTTTACCAGAGCTCCTCAGAGGCTCAAAGCATCAGACAGCGACTCTACTCACAGCAAGCCCTATGAATGCAGGGGGAGTTTCCTTCTTCTCCAGACTCCTCCATCTCCTGGAGGGCTCCAGTCTCTCCTCCAGATCTTTCCCTCGCCAGGACACCTTGCCCTCCAGGCCGTGGCCTGGGGAGGTGAACGGCCCCTTGCAGAGGGTGCTGCATGCTGCACACACAGCAGCCTCCATCCTTGGAGCAGACACCGAGTCCTTGCTGGATGGGTACAGGGCACACCTGGTTGTCGTAGCACCCTCCCCCCGTTCCCCTGGGACCCTCGGGTGGATGCGGGATCTGGGACGGGGTGTCCCCTGCCCCTGCATCTGCCCTGGTCACATGTACCCTGCCTGTGTGCTCTGGTTGGTGGGTTGGTGTCCCCCGGGGGAGGGGAATGCTGGGTGGTCTGGTGACTTGGGTGAGTCTGTGAGCAGACTCCGGTCTGTGTGCTGGCTCCAGGCCATGTGGCCACGAAATAAAATCTGCTGAAANATTGAGAGGTTAAGTACTCTTTCAGACTGTTACATATTCATTAAGCTCAGACAGTAATTTACACTTTACTTAGCTCCTTCCTTGATCTTTGCACCTTCTCGCCGAACCGGCGCCTTCTCAGAACTCCTGGATTACTTCTAAGTCAGAAGCAGGGATCCTCCTTTCATACAGCTGACACTTTCTTTGGCGGGGTGTAAATTTGCGAGATAACACGCTTCCTGGAATGTCGTGGCTCATCTTCTTTATCACTTTAACATGCCTTGCTTCTTCGGCTGTGTGGTTCATTAACTTAAGGCATTTATTACCATAGTACAAGCATTCCGAGGTTACAATACATTCTAACTTTATTCTCACTCAGCTACTATTTTACATAACATATTATCACTAATGAATGTTAATTCTATATTAGTGGAAACCGGCGTTTATTGTCCATTTATTCATCACGAGATTTATGTGAACAAACTTATACGCCTTTTATTACACCCAGAAGGGGTGCAGAACCGCACCGCAGCACCTGGTGGTGCTGCACTGCTCTGTGGGGCTCTCAGAGGGCAAGGGGACTGGGTCTCAGCTGGGGCGTGTGATCTTCACAGGGGCAGATGAGAGCAGAGACGACAAGCCACAGCAGCCAGTGGCAGCCAAGATCAGAGAAGACACTCAGCCCATGGAAAGTGTCTGGCAGCCTGTTCTGAGCTGTTTGGAAGGTGTATGGGTTCAGTTCATCGTGGGGAGCACAGCTGCCACGGACACATGTACCTCCCAGCCAAGACCAGACTGCCTGAATGTTTGCATCCAAGTAAGAGCCGAGAAATTTGGTGACAAAGCCTGTACAGTGGAGCTGACTGTCCCTGACAGTCATCACATGAACACCATAGGTCCCTGACATTGCCACCTGCTCCTGGAGCTCAGCAGCCCCCCTCACTCCCAGCAGACACTACACACAGCCCCTCCATTTGCCCAGACTCTGCCACACCTCAGGCTCTGCCTTGCTCTTCAGAGAGGGATGGGGAGAAGGCTGTCATCACTGGTCTCTTTCAAAATACTGTTGGTAATTTGGGGGTTGAGAGGAGCCTGCAGGAGGCAAATCTGAAGTCGGATGGGTTTCTTAATGAACTCTTCTGTGGCCTTAGTAAGGCACTTCTGGGAAGAACTGATTAGACATAGTAACTCAATTTCAAATACTAAGATTAGACAATCATCCAAAGATAGCTATAGTTACATGGCTCTGTGGCATATCAAAGTTAAGTAAGGCAGAAAGGATATTTTTGTTAAAAATCAATATTATGACAAAGAGGTTAACCATAAAGAGACTGACAAAAAGCTGTACAGCCCTAGGATGCAGTGAAGGGGTTGATAATCTGATTCCCTTCAGGGGGAAGGGAACAAAATGATTAAATGATCTTTGAAAATATTAAGATCTATGGTCTGACTTCCTAGAATAATGTGATTAATACTTTTTCCTATTTATTATGAATATCCTCTTTGCCTCCCCCTCCCATCTAAAAGCTCCAGATATGCAAATATTTAAAGCTGAAGCATATAAAATGGAATTTGACAGCATAGACCTAAAGGGAAGGAAGGAAGGAAGGAAGGAAGGAAGGAAGGAAGTGCAGAGCTGCTGAAAGCAGGCCACTTTATCGAGCTTTTCTCCAAAACTGCTGAATGTTCCCATTGCTTTCTGCTGCCGGACGAAACCTCCTCTCTCGCACCTGGGGTAGGAGAATGGCAGTAGTTGACTGCCTGTCCTAAAGCAAGCAAGAAAAGAAGCAAGATTGCAAGACCAAACAGAAGCAAAAGTGTATGCCCCTGAAATGCCAATAAAACAATATTTACATGCATACATGCATGCAAGCGTGTGTGTGCCTGGGCACAGATACAGGTGTGTATGCAGCACGTGCTTGCACACCTGTACATTTATACACACACAGAGCATGGCTAAACAATCAGTACTGGATGCACGATTCTCATGTCTTGGGTGCTACACAGTTCTATATTTGGTCAAGTTATGCGATGCCCATAAATCTCATGATTTTCCTTACCACACTTTAGGAAATACAGCTTCCTCTAAAATGAGATTTCTGGCTTTGTGAACACTCTTCCTGGTAGTATGACTAATGGTTTTATTAGCACAAATAAGCCAGGTTTTCTTTTTATTGTGCTCTGATCGATATGTGGTCATCTGTGTTTGCAGCCTTCTGGCTTGGCCTCATCTTGTATTTGTTCACTCTAGTGGAAGGAATATATATGCTTATACGCATATAATCCCTTCTTCACTATGGGATTTTGATACCCATTTACAGCAATGTTAAGGGTAGTTATCAAGCTTATTTACTTGGATTCATTCAATTGTCTTCAGACTACTACACCTCTGACAGCCTGGATTCCTGCAAACCCTTCTGTTGGCTTTGGTGTGTTTTGTTTTGTTTTGGTTTGGTTTTGATGGGGGGTTTTTTGGTTGTTGTTAGGGGGTGGTTTTTTGGGATTTGTTTTCCTCTTGTTGGTTGGTTGGTTATTTTTTTGGTTTTGTTTGAGTTTGGCTTGGGGGTTTTTGTTTTGTTTTGTTTTGGGGTTTGTTTGTTTGTTTGGGGTTGAGGGGGGAAGGATGGGGGGTTTTTGTGGAAAATTTGTACAGCTTAACGAGAACAAATCCTTTGAGAGTGCTTCTGTTCCAGTCAGAAAGGAGTGACTTTGTTTACAGGCAGGTGAAGAATTGCTGTGCCCTAAGTACCCCAGTGGGTGCCCAGTAACCACCTTTGTGCACGTTCATACCCATGCAAGGAGGCTGCTGTGTGTTTTCCATGGGCTGTACGGCGTAAGCACACAGCCAGACCATTGCTGCAGGGGGTCTGACACGCTGCAAGCCCACACCCTGCTTTACCTCACTGCAGCGTGATCGTCTATCCCTCCCTTGCCACGAGATTTAGCTCAAATAGCATAAACTGTGGGAAGCAGCTTGCTCCAGTTCCGTCAAGGACACTGGGGAACCCGTTTTGTAAAGACACCGAGCTCCTTGATTGCGCTAACAGCATACACCCAGATTTCAGGACATAAAATTAGTGATTCACGGCTAGACTTGATTGAAATCATGCTGATTTAGGTTTAGGTCAGATATTCATGATTGGAAATAAGAGTGCTTTAAATAAAAAGGAGACTGTCTAGAGGGGAGACTGCAGTAGGGTAACTAAATCAGACCCAAATCACACATGGAGGCTTGTTTACTGAGTGAAATTGAGCTGTAAAGCCAATGCTGGGCTGTGATTCACATTTCTTTTATGAAAAAAAATTGCCTTTTCATTTGATATTTCAGTTTTCTTTTCTTCCTATTTGTTTCTTCCATCTTCCTATTTTTTCCTTCCTTTGCACCATTTTCCCCACAGTGGCTTGCTGATGGGAGAAGTGCTGTGCCAATTATCTAATAAAAATCTGGCAGAAAGTCAATCACACTCCATGTATGACATTTAGAAAAAAACCTGAATTATGATTGAAAAGTCAGGAATCTGGTTATCCCAGTAACGATAAAATAGCAGATTTCCTTTGTTAACACTCTCATCTTCAGGAGGGAGGGGGAAAGGACGTGAAAGTGATTTGAGTAAATGCAATTATCCAAATATATTTATAAAAGACAGATCTTTTTTTCCCACTACCCACCTCCTGTAAAACAGCATATCTTGAGCTCAGCTTGTCAGTACCCACAGAGTCACTGCTGACAGAGCAGATTACACCTGTGGAACACAAAACTCTTTTAAAGAATTCTGCTCCAAGAACTAAAATCACTGGTGTAACTCACTACTAGGTGCCTGGCATACAGCAGTGAGTAGGAGACAACCCAGAGTTTCCAGGTGGCTGAGCCTGGGCCGCGATGGGCACCAGGGAGAAGGTGGAGCATGTTCCAGGAAATATTGCACACTCACGTATTCCATCACAGATTGTTATTTGTACTTACAGAATCCTTCAAGTGCACACACAGCTTAAACAGACCCAAAGGATGTGTTCAAATTGTGCAACTACCAGCCACACAGCTTCCTGGTGCTAAAGAGGTCTCCCGTCCCCATCCAGCTCTGGGTGAACCCGAGTGCAGGGCTGCCCCAAAAGAACCCTGTTTAGATTCCAACCAGAGAAGTGTGAACCCTTCTCCATCCCTCTGAAACACTTATCCTATCAGACATGGCAAAACATGGCCTCAGACAACAAGAAGGCAGTTTTGCAGTCACTGGAAATACATGTGGTGCTCATGGATGCTGATGGTCCACTCAGTGCTGTGGAAGGGCTCCCCGCTTTGCTTATGGCACTGCTCTAGCACTGGGACTGACAGAAACTTCTCTGCAAAGTGTAGATCTGTTAAGAAAATGTCAGAAAAAGACAGCTCAGTGACCACATTTTTCAATCTTAACTTGCAAGTGAAAAGAAACATTAATTGTCTGTTTATGTCATCTCCTCCCACAGCTGACTGATGCAGAATACAGCTTAAGGTGGCATTAAAATGTAAGGTGGGTGTTATAATTCGCCTTAAGTACTTTAGCAGTTTTTAGGTTTTGTTCCAGAAATTATCTAAAGATTGCCATCCTATCGATGTCCTTGTAAGTCACCTACATCCTCTGCCACTCAGTATGGGAGTGTATAGCCCCATGATTTACAAGCGTTTCCAGCGATGACAATGCTTAGTACATGATGTTCATTGTTTTGCATAAAAAGCATACCAGAGGTGTGTAAGTATCAGAAATTGGTACTTTGCAAACCTCAGAGCCAAGTTCTGCCTCAGGTCCACCGATGCCTTCCGCCCCCACCATGCATTCTTCTCTGTGGGAATTGTGCAGAAGCAGTGATGCTGAGGACGCACAGGCTGGTGCCCTCCATGCCTTTCTGGAAGTAGATTTCCAAACTCCTATTTGAAAACACAGAAACTTGCTTGATATTCCTTTAACAGTCATGTTTCTGGCCTCTAGGCCTAACCTGATTAGTAGCAACACGGCATTTCACTGCTTTTTTTGCTCAGCCCTGATGGGTACTTTGCAGCCTCAAAGCAGCTCTTCAAAAGCCCGAGGATGACCCTGCCTCTCCTGCAGCACTCAGATGCTCCAGCTGAGTGCTCCAAAGCTGCCCATGCCACAGTGAGTGAGGAAGGCACAAAAGAGCAGCTTGCAGCAAACCCAGTGCAAGAGTGAACTTTTCCTGCCCATGAATCACCAGTCCTGCCGGTGCTCGCACAAAGGAAACAGCTGCAGCAACGAATCAGGCAACTTAACAGGTCATTGCACTGTCCAAGTATTTCCCTTCGAGCTTTTCACTAAACAATACAGAAAAAATGTCTGATCACATTATCTTCATTAAGGAGCAAGTGAGTAAATCTGCCGAAACATGCCATTCACTCCCTGGTCGGTGAGGTGTAACATCCAGATCCTGTTAACATCACTTACAGTAATCACCACCAAAACCGCTCAGGTTTGTGAACTGGCTGTTTTTTACAGGCAGACAGCAGGTAATGGGGGAGGGTTTGCAAAATTCCTACTTCATGCAAGCGTAAAGACTACTGGATCTAATTATCTCAGTGGCAATGGATATACCACACTGTACCCAAAAAGGGGGGAGTGTTTTGCCTTGAGAATCACCTGGGGCTGCCCAGGGCAGTGGTGCTGTGCCAGCTGAACTGGCACTGATGGGCTGCATCTATTGTACCTACCCTGAAGCTGTGTAAAATTTACTTTTGGCTCCCTGCTAGTCTGCCTTTCACCATTTCACTGCTGGGCTGGGAGCCATATTAGCTTTGACAGTTCCCTGGCAAGCCAGCTGTGGGATTGTGGTCTGTCTTCAAGCAATTCCCACTCCAGGAAATGTCACACTGTCTCCTTGTTCAATAGGATCATAGAATGTTTTGGGTTGAAAGGGACTTTACAGGTCCTGCCACGGGCCAGGACATCTTCCATTAGATGAGATAGCTCCAAGCCCCATCTAGCCTGGCCTTGAATACTCCCAGGGATGGACCATCCACAGCTTCTCTGGGCAACCTGTTCCAGTGCCTCACTACCCTCATAGTGAAGAATTTCTTCCTTACCTCTAATCCAAATCCAAATTCAGTGTAAATCTATTCCCCCTTGTCGCATCCCTACACGCCCTTGTAAAAAGTCCCTTTCCGGCTCTCACCCCTGTTCGGTGCTGGAACATGCTATATGGTCTCCCCAGAGCCTTCTCTTCCCTTCTCAGCCTGTCTTCATAGGTCCATCCCACTGATCATCCTCATGGACTCCTCTGGACTTCTTCCAGGAGGTTCATGTCCTTCTTGTGCTGGGGCCCCCAGAGTAGTGCACAACACTCCAGGTGGGGTTTCATGCGGATGGAGCAGAGGGGCAGAATTACCTCCCATGGCCAGCTGGTCACGCTGCTGTTGGTGCAGCCCAGGACACATTTGGCTCTCTGGGTGGCCAGTGCACATCACTGGCTCCTGTTGAGCTTCTTGTCCACCAAGTCCCCCAAGTCATTTTCCCCGGAACTGATCTTAATCTATTCTCCACCCAGCCTGTACTTGTGCTTGGGGTTTCCCCAGCCCAGGTGCAGAACCTTGCACTTGGTCTTGTTGAATTTCATGAGGTTTGTTTTGCAACGGCCCAACTCTCAAGCCTGTCAAGGTCTCTCTGGATGCCATGCCTCCCCTCAAGCGAGTTGACTGCACTACACAGCTCAGTGTCATCGCCAAACTTGCTGAAGGTGCTCTCAAACTCACTGTCCATGTTGCTGACAAAGATGCTGAACAGTGACAGTCCCTGAGGAATGTTACTCATCACCATTCTCCTCTGAAATCCCCCTTCTTCTGCAGCCCCTGGGGGATCAGGCCAACCAGGGACTGAGGAGTGAAACAGAAATTCCCACCCCTCTTCACACACACTCTCCTCTGCATGCCTATGCCCCTCATACTCCCACTCGTGCTTAGGACCCCACAGGGGAGAGGAACTCTTACTTCCACTGAGCAAGGAGTGGTTTTGGGGCACTGAGCACAGCAGGGCCAGCCTTTGGTCAAAGCAAAAGTGTCTTCAGCTGCCACAATAAAAATGTAAAAGAAGAGAACATCGATGTGTAAGTGAAATTCAAGTCCATAATTTCTAAGACTGAGAATCCTAAGAGGTTCTTCCCAAGAAAACCTAAATCCACTACATATCAGGGGGAGCTTTTTAAATACAAATCTCAGGTGTCCTGTTACGGAAACCTTCAGTTGCAAAGGACATCTCCACAACATGCAGTGCAGTTTCATACCCATTATGGTCCAGCAGAATGCTAAATATTTGAGGGCATGTAAAGTTATTATAAAGTGGCTTTTATATGCCATTATGCCTGGCTTTCTGGAACCATCTCTTCATCATGAAAATATTCCCAGTGCTATTTATGTTATAGCCTGGAGAGAGGTCTTTATATTATGCTTTATATTCTTCTCCTGAGCTGTACTTTTTAAACCAGCAGTTATTATAGCAGAGATGGGAAGAAAGCCGGACCTTTTATACACAGAATACACAGTATTGATGAAACTGCTTACCTAGACAGAGAGAGAAATTGCCACAGTGACATTTACAAATGGTCAGCTGAATTTAGTTCTACGTCTTTAATAGCAGTCTATGCCAGATGGGTTAAGAAAGAGGCATAAAAAACCAGAGATGTGCCAATATATTTTCCTCTAGTCTATTCACTGAAAGATCCCACTAGGGTTTTATTCTTTATTTTTTTGTTCAAAATTATTTTAGTAAGCAAACAGTGACATAACAAACAAAAAAAAAATAAAAGCACAAAAATCCCATTATTTTGCATGACGTCTTAGCACACAGCCCAGCCATATGGGATCCACAAAAGAAAGAAAAAGCTCTTTTCAGAGGACACATACTGATTATCTGGGGTGCTGTGGTGCTTTCCAGCACAGCTTTTCTGGTGATGTTTACTTCTGTGCTGTGGGTGAGAAGAGTTCAAAAAAATCCAGGTGTGAGAACAGTTGAACAAGGTGTGAGCAGTTGGTATTACCATTACTGACAAACCACTGGGATTCAGCAGCAGTCCCAGTTTGGATGCTGAATGTCTGGGCTTGGCCAGCTGAGCCATTCTGGTGAGGTAAAAGCTGTGTACAGTTTTATCTCATGTGCTAACATGGATTTGAGAAAGAAAAAGGTCTGGGGTCCTTTCTTTACAGCTGAGCAAAGCCATACACAGGGAAGGGAGAAGGCAGAGGAGAAACATCTGTCTTCCAACTCAGTACCCAAAAATCATGAATCAGCTCCATTTTCCCTCTTTCCCATTCACTATATAGAATTAAAACCCAAGGTATTTTAGCAAGTAGCAGGCCAGGTCTTTTTGCAAGCCGCTCCCGCCTGAGCATCTAGTCATGTTTCTGTTTCCTTCACATGCACCTAGAATATACCTGCTGAGAAAGGAAAATGAAACAACTGATTGACTGGTGGTGTTTTCTGTTCTCATGATTTGCATAAATTCACATGAACATAGATGCAGGTGTTACCTGGGTGCTGGCGCCCCAATCAAAATTCATGGAGGGACAAAGAAGGAGGGAGAAAAGGGCAGGGAAGGGGCTGATACCTGTTGCTGTCCGTGCCAGTGACTTGGCGGCCACTTGAGGATGAAATCCAAGTTCACATTTAGTTTCATTTAATCTTTGATAATTGCAGACTCTCTTCCAATGAAATGTCCCCCTTTTGATTTTACACAGCCAAAAACATGTGTGTTCCCCAAAAATCACAGGACATTATGGTTTCCTATAATAATGTTTTACCTGCTTCTAATCTCAAGTGGGGTTCTACTCACAAGGTTTCCATGGCCACAGCTGCTGGCAGAGATGGGCCATGTATTGTATTAAAGCTCAGATGACCTTTGCTGGCCCCCACAGTCATCACTCTGAATTTCAAAGAGTTGCTAGCAATCTGCTTTAATAAAAGTTATCCCTGTACCTTTGCAGTGCCAGCTGCCTGAAATGTGCAATACCCAGAGGGAGTCTAAGCCAAAATCTTGCTAAGATGGTAAGGTGCTCACCTTACATTGATCCAGTCCAACAGTGAGCTGGTTCTCTGCTACGTCTGGCAACCATCACAACTCAGCATTCACCTTTTAAATCCCTTCTCACCATAGTGAAAGGAGGAAAACACAAGTTCCTAATTGCTGCTTGATATACCACTCAGATCTCCAATCCCCCAGATTTATGTTAAAATCTTCTACAACTACTTGAAAAAAAAAATTCAATTTGGTTTAATTCAATGTCAACTAATTAATTTCTGATATTTCCAAATGACAGTTTTCCATCTGATCTAGCTTTTCTTCACATTATCTAATTAGATTACCTAATGGGCATTGTCGTAACACTGCAACTTTGACAGAGATGTCTGAGCAGAGCTCTCAAAGGAGAGATACAACTTGGAGAGGGGGTTATAATACCACAGGAAAGCTCACCATATTGAACTGTATGTGGAGGAAGGTACTTTGAGTTTAAAAGAACAGGGCTTTAGCACAGAAACCTATGTGGCTGTCAAAACTAACCTCCCTTACTTCTAAGTAACTTTAAAGAGGTAAAAAAGCAGAAGAGAAATACATATTTTTCCATATGAAAACTGCTTTCTTTGTTGGCAGGCGTGTGACAATGAACAGGGACAGCAGAGTGCTGGATAAATACAGTCAATGCCTGTAAGCCAGAGTTGCTTGGATAATAGCTATCCAGCTGCTGAAGAAATGAGAAACATCAATCTAAGGTGCCTTAACTACATTTTAAACTAGAAATATACCTGTAGACCCTCAGGTGCACTTGAAGAGGAAGAGCTTGTAATTTTGCACATTTGGTTGTTGTGCTCCAGGGTACCAGACATTTCTCTGTGCAGCTTCGCCTGGGGACAGCCAATGTCCCTTTCAAAGCTTTGAAGTTTGGGGTAGGTTCTCTATGAAATGATATCAAGGACAAAAAGAGTGTTAGCAGTCTAAGGAGAGAGGAGGATGACATGGAGAGAAGTGATATCAACTGAGTGCTTGGGGTAGGAGAAAGAAACATGTTTAAAAAATTTTAAATATGGCAGCAGATTGTCTCAGCCCATTTCCTTGACAGAACATTAGGCTGAACCTCTTTTCTGTTGCAGGTGATTTTCAGGAGGGTTGGGCTTGTTGGTTTTTTTAAAGAAGATGGTAAATCAGCACTGATAAATGAAATGAAAAATTATTTCTTCCCACTTAAATAGAGCTTATTATTAATACCCAGGTCTGACTCACAGTACAGGAAATATATTTTAATCCTCTCAGGCTACTGTGACAGTCACGATGAGCACTGAGGCACAGACACTGTGACGTGTGCCGAACTGCGGTGTGCCTGGGTACCACTGTCAGTTTGCCTGTGGAGAAATGTAAAATGTATTTCTGGCTAAGACAGATAAGGCAGCCAATTTAACATGTGGTTTTAAGCAGTTCTAAATGCATTTCATCTTTTAAAGGCAGATTTAAGTTAAGGCCCTGGTGTAGCAACACAAAACTTCATGTCAAATGTCAATAATTTTCTGCCATTTCTGATTGCTGATTTGAAACAAATGACTGCTGAAGCAAACAAGTGATATCAAAGTTTAACTGTTTCAAATGTGAATGCATTAGAAGCAAGTCAACATTTCTGATTGATCTGATTATTTAACTTTAACTCTTCCTCCTTAGAAAAAGCTGACCATACCAAACTGTGTTCAAATTTCCGGACTATTCATATTCAATTGATAAAATTTATTTCCTGATTTAGGTGACTTAATTAGAATCCACTTTGAAGGCTTATAATGCAACTGAACAAGAGTACTGGAGCAATTGTTTAAAAAATTAAATCATTGCCACTACTGATGGAACAGGATTTGGAAAAGGGTGTGTGGAAAGACAGTATTTTCAGCTGACTATAGTGGGGGTGATAGCTGAACCAGAGTAATCAGAAACATGGCAGAGTGAATGAATGGGTATAGTCAAGAAAATCATCCCTGGCAGAATAGTCTGCATAATAAATGCAGAATAACATCAAATTGCAATCCTTTTCCTCCACATAAAAGAAAGTGAAACAAGAGCAGAAAGTAAAATGATGCTTTTCAAAGGAAAAGAAGCTTGAAAACAGAAAGAAATTCTTTACAGGGAGGGTGGTGAGGCATTAGAACAGGTTGCCCAGAGAAGATGTGGATACCCCATTCCTGGCAGTGTTCAAGGCCAGGCTGGGTGGGGTTTTGAGCAACCTGGTCTCGTGGAAGGTGTCCCAGCCTCTGGCAGGGGGGTTGGAACCATGTGATTTTTAAGGTCCCTTCCAACCCAAAACATTCTATAATTCTATGAGAACAGAAGGTAGGAACTTGTGGAAAAACTAGTAAGAAAGATCTGTTAGAGACCCAGTCACCTACTTAGCCCACGGTCGGCTAAACCCTCATTCTTAATTGATACAAACATATGTATTTGACAAAGAGCATTTCACACTCTTGTACCTCTGGGAGAGGCTGCCAATTTACAGCTTACCCGGAAAGTTGCTGTGGGAAGGCTGTTATAGCTGTGTTCAGTTTTAGTCACCATCAACTCTGTCTGCAAGGGCACCTCATGGCTCTCCTGCTCCCATCAATTCTACTTCTTCAAGGGTGGAATGACTCCAGACACATTTCCATAGAACTTAGACACCTTGAGACTCACACTTGTAGGGCTTTGGCAGCCCACAGCCCAGGACCTTCTATTGAATGCACAGGAAAATGAGATAAAGAAAGAAGCCTGCAATCTTCTGAGCTGGGTGATCATTACAGGCAGGTGGGAGCTGCTTGCAACTAAATATAGCTTGGAAGGTCTCTGGGCCTGGCAAAGACTGGGTCATTAGGGAAAAGCAAATAACTTCGATAAGGGGGAGCTTAGCAAACACACATATTAACTGGAAACAAGATAATGCTGCACTACTTGTTTTATAGCACATTCTTAATTGCAGTAATCCAAGAGCCTATAAGGGCAAGGCTGCAGGTGCAGTAGGACCACTATAACTTACTTACCATTTTATTTATGAGCCCGAGTTTCCTCCCACTTTCTCTCTTTGCACATGGATAGAATATCTCTGTAGTCTAGATTGATTTTTTTTATTATGGTCTTACAGACTGGAGCACAATGAGCCCCATATCTGGAGTCTCCAGTTGCTGCTGTAATACAGATAAATAAATGACTGATAACAATACAGCCAGATAAATAAAATACACTGACCTGATATGAATTACTGCATTAGTTAGGCAATTTTTGCTCAGTAGCACTTTCTTACTCAGGGTACTAACAAAACCACCAAAAACAAAGCAAGAGTATTTTTTTTTCATTACTGTATGTTAAATTACATTTAGTTTACATTTCGTTTTCTACCTTCACTGAAATTCATTTGCAAAGTTTTTGTTTCCTTTACTGAAATCAGTGCTTGTCATACCTGGAATACTGTGTCCAGTTTTGGTCCCTGCTGTACAAGAAAACATGTGGACAGGCTGGAGAGGTCCAGAGAAGGGCCACAAAGATGATCAAAGGACTGGGCAGCCTGACATATTCAGGAAAGGCTGGGACAAAGGGTTGCTTCACCCTTGAGAAAAGGCAGCTTTGGAGGACCTTATCACCATGTTCCAGTATTTAAAGCGTGGCTACTAAGAAGATGGAGACTCCCTTTCTACAAGCAGTCACAAGGAAAAGACAAGGGGTAATGGGTACAAGTTACTCTTGGGGAGACTCTGATTGGACACAAGAGGAGAAATTTTCACAATAACCATCAGCCACTCATTTTTTACAAGGAGAAGAATCTCTACAGGGAAGTGGGGGATTCCCCAACACTGGACATTTATAAGACTCAGCTGGACAGGCTGCTGGACCATCTTGTCTATACCATGCTTTTGCCAAGAAAGGTTGGATCAGGTGATCCTTGAAGTTTCCTTCCAACCTGGTACTCTACAATTTTGTGATTGATTCTGCTGATTTTTTTTTAAATGTTTGTTGGCTTTTAGTGGCTAATGGTGATCAGGTAATAATGCAAGGGAGGCAGTGGGAAAAAAGATACAGTGTTGGATTTACGCAGCAAACCCTGAAGGTCATGTGTCCAGGCAAGACATGTAACCCCATGGGAAACATAGAGTAAAAGTCAGTTCAGCTTAAAAATACCCCTCCCACATGTGCCGAGTGCTCCTGGGCACCTCACCCTAAGCACCAAGGTGAGGGGCCAGCAGAGCACCAGAAGGTGACACAAACCACTATGGAAAACACTTGATGCTGCACCTGAAACTTGGTATTTATTTGCCATCTACCAGGTGGATTCCACCTCACCGAAACACAGTGCCAGGGGTTTGGCAGCACTGCCCACACTGGAGTACCACGATGGAGGGTCTTTTGGCACAGAGAATTTCAGGGCTGAAAGCACTACAGTGGGCTCGGTTTGTAGGGACAGAGAGAGAAAAAGATGGAGAGAACTTCCTGTCTTGGAAGAGAAGATAGGTGGGATCATCTAGATCTCCTCTTCGGTTAAATCAAAGTTTGGCCTAACAGTGATGTATTTTACAGCAACTGCCAAAGGTAAAGGTGAACAGTCTTTTAAATGTTTGACACCTATTCATGTACATTTCTCATGATTTCAAATGACAATAAATAAAGGAGAAAATATTATTACCTACTTTTATGGTTCTTCTTGTTTTTCCTGGCGCTTCCACAGATTCTAACATAAATTTCAGCCTTTGTTTTAGAAACAAGGCACTGTTTCTCATGGTTAGAGAGAAAAAGATGAAAAACTTAACCCCTAAGTCAAAATGCAGAAGCCACGCCAAGGAAAACTGGTATTTATCTTCATTTCACAGCTCATTTTTTAAGCCTATCCTCTGATTTGGAAAGCTGATACAATATTTTCAGTGTCCTGGCCTGTCAAGAGTGGTCTATGAGATACACCAGGAAGCTAAGCACTAAGCACACTAGAATTCTATGGCAATATTGTGTCTGCCCCAGAAAACAGGAAGATTTTAGAAAGAATATATTTAGAAATCAAATATTTCTTTAGAAAGAAAATATTTAGAAAGAAAATATCCACAGAGTGGATAAATAAATATTGTATGAGTGCTTTGCCTTGCTTCTGTCTTTGGCAGCTCATGAGGTAATAGCTTTTCTATACAGATGAGTGTTCTCAAAGTTCAGGAAAACGCAGGCACTTGAGTGGAATAACTCAGCACAAGTGTTTAGCATGCGTTAATTCTTTAACTCTTTCTCCTCTTTTAAGGTACATTTGTGATGATAGTACAAGCAACATAAAATTAGTTTATAATTTTTATCATTACTGATACTACAATTTACATGGGCATTAGTGTATATGGAGAAATGCTAAAAATTAGCAGGAATTAAAGATATTGTGTATATTATAGCTCAATAACTTTCAATTTTCATTTTAATAGTTACTCAAAGCACAGTACTGTATGTGTACTCTGCCACAGCAGGTCGTGGCCTGAGGTTGAAGGACACCTGTTCACCGCAGCAACTGGTGGCCATATTGAAGTCCCTCTGAACATTATTGCCTTCTGCCATGGGTGGCAATGGTTTACCCCATGTCTTGGGTTACAATGAAAAGGTGTAACCAAAAGTATTAGCATCTTCACAAGATGTTAAAATAGGTGCGGCAGTGTTCTTTATCTTCTCCACGAGTCAGCCCTGATAACACCCTCTTGTGGGCTATCTCTGCTAATGGGCCACCAAGGTCCCACAGCATGACTCATAGAATTACATCATCCCATTGTGAGATGCCCTGCCTAGGGGGAGGAATCAGACATTCATACCTGTATAAATCTGAGGCTTGGAACACCACAGGGGCACCACCGCTGGATTTGCAGAAGACAAGAGCTTGATATCCACCACTAGACCTCCAGAGAAAGATCAGATCTTTCCACAGGATCACCACTTAGACAAAACCACATCCATCACCCCAACAGGACTGTAGCCACCATTTAATCAGACTGTTACCACGCCCCTGACCAACAGGGTATCAGGTCGTATTCTGTCAGTTTAAGTCAGCGTTTCAGTACTATTGTCTTTATTTTAATTTTCCTATTAAATTGTAGTTCTGACTTGGAATCTCCTGCTGGTTTGTTTTCAAACTAGTACACCCCAGGGGCCCCAATCATTTTTGTGGCTCTAGATTGTTGTTAACCATCACAATTCCACGTGTAGCACTATGGAACCACCACCAAGTCTGTAAGTTACCATATTGCTGCTGAAAGCTAAGATTGCCTATTCCAATGATACCTGAGTGTTTCATGAAAAGGAAAATGATGTTATGCTTTACTGGAGACACTGTGACCACAAAAGCTGGCCAGTCCTGGTAAGCTGGTAACACTTTGCAAGCACATTTATAGAAACCCAGAACTTGGTTGCACTGACGCATCTCTCCTGGGGGCAACAGCCATGTGGAAGCATTTGAAAAGTGGGAAGGAGATCTAAATACATTAAACCTTTATGCTTATTCTTTTCCAGTTTGGAACTTCTTTATGTGCTTTATTATGCATTGTTTAGTCACAGTGTCTAAAGAAAGGAAGTGGTGTATCAGGAACCAAAGACCAGCATTCGTGTCATGCACAGTCTGGGTCCTGACCATACAGCAAGATACACGTCTGCGAACTAGAACCACTTTTGAACAAGGGGAACGTGCTGCCATTCTTATATTACAATACCTTGAGTAAAAACTTCCAAGTGTGTCTAAGACCCCCACTAGGCTAGTGAGTAAACTTATAAAATCCAAAAATAAGAAAATGTAAAGCTGGAGAGAGTTTGCCTTGTCCCTGTTCTGTGGATCTCCTTATGATATAAACAGCAACCATTAATAACTCCTAATGAGAGAGGCTTGGATGGCACCCCAAGGGTTGGGATTTATCAGTGTGCTCCTTTACAAGGCCTTGGGCAATGTTAGATATCTCTTTTCTGGCACAAATAATTGCAGTCTTGTCTTGGTTTATGAGTTACTTTAGATGTTATTTTCTGCTATTTTGCATATGGCCAAAACAAAGATGTTACATTTTCATTTAAAACTACTAATTCAGGCTTAAAGCCAAGCATCAAACCAGTTTCAATGAGTTAGCAGAATTAAGAAGTGACTTATTACTTTGCATTTCAAAAATGCCATTAATTTTATTACACTTGTCAATGTAAGCACTAAATAAGTTTTTAGTATGGCCATTCTGAAAAATCGCCTCTCAGAACACTATTTTCCTAAGTTTTGCAGTCTGTGATAAATTATTTTAAACAGTTTTGAACTGAGTCTGAGGCCACAATAAATGATGTCTTTACCTTACTTTGCACAGTAATTACTGTAATAACTGTGACACTGTCCACACTACTTCACACTACACGGAAGTTATAATTCAGTTTTAATAGTTTAAAACAATGCTTTGTTATACCAATGACATGGTTGTTTGTTTTCATTTAGTATGTTATGTTTTGGAATGCACAAATAATTTATTTAAATAAAGGTATATACAAATATGATGAAGGAGAAACTCTACAGAGTTCAGTACAATGGCTGCATGCACTGGGGATGACGCTATGATTTGCTTCAGAGGCATGGAGTATGAACTGAAAACTAGGAAAAGTTTTGAAGGTATGCTGAAATTCCCATCACCACACTGAAGGGTCTTCAAACCTGCAACACATATTATGAATAAAAAAAAAACACATTAAACACATATTAAAGCACCCTCTGAAAAATTTGATGTTAAAACTGACTAAAGTTTTCATTAATAGCAGAAATGAGGAATAAATTTCCATATTTGCAGTTGAAGATTGTGTATGTGACTCCAACAAAAACAGATGCATTATGAATTGCCAAAAATCTGTACTTTGGTACCAGAACTTGCCCCTACATCCTGCTACCCTAGTGGCACATTCTACATGGTTGAGACTCACTACAAAGCTGCTTTACAGCATCAAACAGCACTTAGTGAAATTAAGTTAGAAAACTGTATGTTGAAATACAAATTTCTTGAAGATTTTTCACTCTAACTCAGGAGTAAACAACTTCCAAAGAGAACTCACTGAGCCAAACAAAATTGCATCATGCTGTAAAAGCACCTTCAAACAAAATCCAAGTTCAAAGCCACCATCCTAAAATATTGTTGTGGTATTCTATTGCTCAATATCAGGCATTTGAAATTTATTGAAAGGGGTGCTGAGGGCAGGATTTTATCCAGAGATCCTCTGTTTGCAAACAGATGTTTTGTCTACACAGGAGGAAAGGTAACAAGCAGGAGAACATAGATAAAGACCAGGAGAAATGCATTTGCAATAATTTTTCCCATCCAGAAGTTGCACATCAAGTCTTGATTAAATATCTAGTCTGCCTCCACAGTCACTGGAGAGACACTGACACCTTAGAGGACAACTGAGATCCTGCCCATTTTAGGAAGGAAAGCTCATTCTGGAATTACCCATCCCTCTGACTGACTGCAGAGGCCACCTAGACAAGTACTTGTTACTAGATAGCTAATTTTTAAAGAGGAATTATCAGGAGATATACATCCTGTTACTGAGTATGAAACATTTTGTCATCACTCCACAAGATGGACAAAATCAGAAACATCCCATATCACATGCTTCTGTCATAAGAACTTACTTGTACTCCGGTCAAGGCACATCCTTTTTTTAATCTTTAGCTTCCTATTTTGTAATTAGTTTCTCAAAGAATGTCTCTAAACTTTCTTCATATGGTCAGACATACACCCAAACTACAAAATCCTTTGGGGTTTATTTCAGTCAGCAAAACTGTAATGTCAAACCAAGCTGGTCAACCTGAATACAGTGCAGTTCTTTATTATTATCTCAGCGTTTAGTTACAAAGTTCAGCTCCTGAGAACTCAAGAGATATTTCTCTCTGTCACTGACTCACTGGGTGCAAATTACCTGCTCCGTAACTAACTTTGTGTGTAACTACTTCTAAAACATTATTTAATTTAAGTTCGGAATAATAGCAGTCTGCCTTTCATTCATTCAGCCTGGCTTCCTCCAGGAGGAAGGCTTAGCCAGCCATGCTGTGTGCCCAGCTGTCCAACCCCGTGTAGCTATCCTAACTTCCCCCACAGCTTTCACATCCTTTGGACAACTTCGACCAAGTCAGGGAGAGGTACACTGATTTTAGAGATATCATGTTCCGATGTGTCATGAAACACAGGATTGGATAGAAAGAAAATTTAATTGTGTCCTCACATGGAGGAAAAAGTTGGAGTGGGGTTGAGAATCCATACAGGGTTTCATCCTAGAAAACATATCCATAGGAAACTAGGCATCATTGTTCCCAGTACTCTCATAACTGTCAGCAATGAGTGAAAAATACCATACTCAGTTTAAAGTGCTGTTACAGGGGGTATGAAATAAAAATCTGCTTCTCATCAATTCTTGATCTAAACTGCAGACTAGTTGGTTATTTTGCTCATGAATTTTTGCTCCCTGGTGTGTTATAAATAGCATTATTGAAACAATAATAATAATCATAAAGTTTTGTGATGAAGAGGTGAAAATTACAGAGAGTATTAGACTATTAGGGATATATATTAGAGAGTATGAGTACTAACTACCCTGTGTGTTGCCTCAAATTCAAGGCAGTGGAAATTTCCCATTATGTGAGAGCTCTGCCTTGTCATTACCAAACACAAAATAGTCTAATACATTTCACTGCACTCCATGCAGTTTTTCAGATAAGCATCTGCAGAGAAAATTGCATCCCCACAGCTGTGGTTAGTCATCAAACCATCAGACAATGCTCCCCCTACACACAGAACCGCGAGTCTCATGGGCAAGCTCCCTGGATGGCAGTAGGAATTTTGGGTCACCTTTCAGTGTCATGACCATGCCCTAAATTCACTGCTACAAGTTATTATGTTTAAGTACTCAACTAGTCTAGTTGAGCCTTTGCAGAGCACTTGCTTGTAGACTCCTGAGAAGACAACTGCATAAAACATTTATTTCTGCAGTAGAAGTATTGTCAGCAAACTTCAGACAATCAGTGAAGGCTTAAACTGAGCTCACTCATGCTGGATTGTGAGTAAAACCAGTATTTTTCTTCATGAGCCAAAACTCTCCCTGCATCTTACCTTTTCAACATACTTAGTTTTCAGCTGTGTAAATTGCAGTCACTACTACAGTATCTTACATTATGGCTGAAGTGTCATTACCTAACTAGATAAATACATTATGTACATTTGAAACTCCAGTGTTGTTTGAAACACCACTGTTACTTCAAACCAAGTGCAAATGGAAATATAAAGGCCTTTCTCCCCTTGTAAAATATTAGATACAAAACCAACGTGAAATACTGTATTTTAAAGACAAGCCACCTCTGTGCATGTGTATGAGTTGTATATGAGTTAATATATGTGCATATTTACCACTTATACATCTTCAGAGGAAAAATTCAAAACTGTGTGAGCAGCAAATGAGTAGCAATATGCTGTCTTTGGTGCCCGAATATGTAAGGAATCATCCCCAGACATCAGCATACAATTCTATGTGAAAATGCCCAGAATAGGGCAAGTGTCGTGGCAATGCTTCCCTTCCTCTGAATAACAGGTACGGCCTGCTCCCAAAATCAGGAAATGAGGAGTCTGGACTATATCATACCTGGTAAGGCACTTCTTGCATTCATAGATGGTGCTATCTCTTAAAAAAAAGGAATTGAAGATGTTTTAAGGACATGATTAACCAGCTGTTGGTGGCATGTTTTCTCCCTATGAAACATATTTATTGATAACAAATGAAACTGTTAAACCCAAATGAGGTCTTCATACATACCTGGATCTAGGAACGTTTTCTGTGCTTTCCCTCAATAAGAGGTCTGAGATCAGTGTATCTGGGCTTGATCTCTTTCCATATCTGAGGAAAAATTTTTAAAAGTTATATTTTTGTATATGTCAGTTTTTACAAATGAAGACTGAGCACAGAACCATTAATGATTTTTTTTCAGGGAAAAAAAAAAAGTAGAGCAGACATAAATACCACTTTCCAGCAAGAATTTTAATTTGTCTTAGCCATGTCAGCAAATGTTCACATGAAATGTTATTTCATTTCCATATTTTTCTACATTTTTTCCATAATTATTTTACATTATAACATTGAGAAACTCTGAATATTTCTCAATTTGATGGCTGTTCCTGCATACTCTAGGACCTTGCACCTTACTGATGTGAGCATGGAGGAAGAGGGAAGAAGCTGTGCATGGTGTGACCTCCAAGCATGTCATTCCTGCCTGCAAATCCAGTTCCACCATCCCATTAGCTTTCTCTCTGGTTTAGATGATACTTATCCTTCATCAGAAAATCATGCAAGATTTTTTAAGAAAGCCAGTACATTTGGGGCTGCCCAACACATAGCACATTAGGTTGCAAAGACTGAGCTATCCCAAGGTAATCATCTTGAACTATGTGGCTATGGAAATGAAAACTTGCTCATTCAGAGATCTTCAGTTAGATGGGATAGAAGGGGCTACCTTTATCCTATATTTACACAGCAGCTGGCTTTCTATTTGCCTTTCTTTTTTTAAAATCCTGAATACTGTACATCACTCAACAGTTTAAAGTACTGCAATTTCCTTTACTTGGGAAGGGGTTCGATCTCTTTCCCTGGGAAAACAGAAGCAGCAGTGAGCAGCCTGCTTGACAGGCATTTCACCACTATAAGGATTCATTAGCTGAAGAGTTATAACTATGAGCAAATGCTCCCTTTGATTGGAAAGAATTAAGATCATGGTTTAACTTGTGTATGCAATTTCATTCTGAATCACAAAGTATATTAGCAGCTTTTGTGAATGCTGCTTGAGTGAAATTCTGATTCCAGAAAAATCAAAGGTGTAGTTAAGGACTTAGATTTTATGCATTGCAGTCAAGAGGTTTCTCCAGTGACCCCAGTCATTCCAGTGGTTTAGATTTGGAAACAAAACCAAACAAACCTTCCAAAACTACATTTAAAGAGCTAACAGTTTTAACTGTTGATTGCACAACTTCCTTAAAAGTGGAAACATATCTCACTTTTCAGTCCTTTTATTCAACTCTCTGTATTTTTTTTTAATTTGGTTTTGTTTTAATCATTTTAGTGCATCACCTGTGCTCCAGAAAGACAAAGCATCAGTTTCAGAAAGTTAAATTTCTTCATCTGAGCTGACTGAAAGCAGGTATTTGAAAAGAACCAGTCAGACATAGTAAAATGCTATTACAATAGCGCAATCAGGCGTGATACTGAATCAAATACCTTGCACTCCATCACCACAAAGGGATTTCTTTCTAGTTCCCTGCTCTGATTAATATGGATGTGACCTGGACTTCAACTGAGGAGGAAGCTAATTTTCTGTTATGTTAAAGAAACTGAGTTAACAAATCAAAGCTTGCTCTAGGAGCTCATATTTGGACAAAACTCCCACTAATCTCTCAGGAAGTTTTGCCTGAACAAGAAATAGGTAGCAACCACCCAGAGCACAGCGATTCACTCAAGTAATGAGGACGACTGTGTTGGGGAGATGTATTTTATATGAGACCCTTCAGCATCTCGGCTACTCTGTGGCACTACCTGTGCTGGATGGACCCATCACATCCTCACACTGCAAAGCTGCACACAAGGTGCTCACTGACTGCAACCAGCTGGGCTGCCCAAAGAACATCCATTCTTCCTTTGTCAGTCTCCTGTCTACCCTATTATTTTGCCCCTTGGAAACATCCATGCTACCAACTTACTAAATAGGGGCCACAGACAAAGTCAGTCTCTTTTTCCTGATGCAAATGCCTTGAGACGTCTTTGCTCCAGCTGCTTCGTGCCTTGCTCCTTGCTCTGAGATATACATTTATCAAAAATCATGGCTGTTTTAAAAGACTTAGAAATATCATGATTCCAAGCCAGGTGAACATACCTGGTCAGTTTTTTATACTCCATTTGAGACATCAAGGCCTACTTTGGGGCATGCTAATAACCCACAGCTCCAGCTGAAGTGAAAGAGATTTAAGGAGTAAATATACTTATTCTGAATAAGGATGTAGTGTGTCAGGCTCAGCAAAATCTCAAAGCTTCCAATGGAAGCTTGGGTGTTAGGACTCAAATCCCATCGATGTCCAAAGCTGGCAACAGTAGCTGAGTCATTTCGGAAGCATCTGCGGGTCCGATTCAGAAAATTGTCAAAAACCCAAAGCCCTGGAGATCTGCTCCCTTGCCCATTAACGGCTGTTGACACGAAGCAGGAGCAGCAGCGCTGCCCAAGTCATACACACTTTCATGTACTCTCTGCCCTGTCTATAGTTCAAGCCATTTCCAGCAGGAATGGCCTGACTGCTTTGCTACAGCACAGAAGAGCCACAGACTCATGAACAAGCTGCAAGTGACAAGGAAAGAAGATAGTTTGTTAGCAAGAGGGAGTACAGGTAGCAGCAAGTAGCAGGAGGAGGAGGAGTGATTCAAGTAAAGGTGGACTCTGAAAAAAGTCTCCTGAACAGTGTGATAGAGGGGTGTGAGGCAAGGACCACTGGACAGTTCTGGAGACAAAGCTGGAACTAACCCAAAGACACACAGACATCTGTACAGCAGGAGCCTGCATCTGTGCTGGGCTCTCTTTTAAGTTACAAAGACCTGGCAAACAAGGAACAAGGGATCTCATCAGAAACAAGAGGCCTGGAACAGGTGTCATGACCTGCATCATACAAGTACCTGTTTACCTCAGGTAACCTCAAAGGGGTATTAAAGCTGACAGGCACTGGTGTCTAAAGCTGAGATGGATCTGAAGAAGAACTTCAAAGGAGAGAGGGAGCAAAGCAGCTAGATGGACGAGGTCTAAAGACAAGAAGAGAAGGATGATATGGAAGTGAGAAGCTTCACTGAGCTCAGGTGAAGACCCTGTGGGTCACAGTAGCTCAGAGGGGAACGGCACTCAAATGCTTGAGTCAGGTCAGAAGCAGAAGGCAGAAAGATGAGCTGGGGGCGTGGGAGGGGTGGTATTCATAATCACAAAAACATCAAACAAGGCAAGACAGAGGAACCTGAAGAGAAAAAAGGATCGATCTCATCTCCTCCTTTGCCAACATGTTCTTACTGCTTCACCTCACCAGCTACAGGCACCAGGTCTGGTGAGATGCTGAGCACAGCTTGTTCACCCACCCTCAGGAGGAGCAGGGTGAGCTCCTGGACCTCATCCCCCTGTAACAGGGCTCCCAAGCAGTACCATGCACAAAAAGCAGAGATAAAAATCTGTAAGAGAGAAAACTTTGAGCACATCTTCTGAAATAGACCAGACAATCATCCTCAGAGCTGTCCAAAGTGCTTCAAAAGTTATTCATTTTGCAAGTGACTGCATCACTGCTGAAACAGGAAACCTCCAGGAGCTCAGTTAAGCTTTCCAAATGGAGGTGGCAATTGCTTTATTTCTGGACTGTTAATTCACCACAGAGGAAACAGCGCAACTTTTTGGTTTTTTAGTTAACCTGTGCAGTCAACTTTTAAATGTGTATCACAAAGTTGTCACTGTAGTGCTTTTTTCTGCTAACTTTCTTGTACTTCCAGGTCAACTCTGTTCCTTTAAATACAAGGGTGGTTAGGAAATATGAGTAAAATCTAAAGAACAAAATTTAAATTTTATGCATCAGAAACAATAACTATTTCAGTTCATTTCAGATCCCAAATCCACACAAAAGAATGAAACTGGTTTCAGTCTGAGTTGTGTACTTACAACTCATAAAATCGGGATAAAAGCTACATAGTCAACATTAAAGCACACAGGGCACACACCAGAAGTGGAGGCCGAATAGAGAAAGGGAGGATCATTTGGTTGGGTTTGGATTTGGGATTTTTTGTTTTTAAATATGACCTGTCTTTGGACAGGAGCCACCTTTGATGGGAGATGAAAGAAAGAAAAGAAGGCATGAGACATCAGCCTGGAGATCCCACCACCTGCAAGACGAAAAGGGCAGCAGAGGCAGAATTTGAGGACGGGATTATTTTAGCAGTAATCTAGACAAAAGGTTATTGAGCGCAGACTGCCACACAGACGCATGCCTCACACAGGAACCTGTTGTGAATATTGCTTTCAAAGTTCAGGACTGAAGAACTGGATTTCTATCAGCCCCTTCATCCATCTTGTGCATTAGTGCACTGGCAGACAGTGTTCTGGGCTTGCTGGGAAATCTCTCAGTTACACGATAGCCACCCTTCTAATTTAATTCTTCAGACTTCTAGAGGGACAGATGAAAGCCTAATTTTAGACCTCTCATCTGGTTTTGATATTAAACAAATAGATAAATATGTCAAAGCTCTTCTGGGTCACGCACTATTGTGGGACCTCAGGGGAAACTTCTATTAATCTCACAGGCTAAGTGGACAGATGATTTTTTATCAAAGAAGATAATTTTTTTATAATAACTCCCCTTTTTTTTCCAGACTTAGCCTTTACCTCTAGTTCAACAAGCACAGCCAACCCAGAAAGCCAGTTCAGAGCCAGGCAGGCATGGGTTCACACTCTTTTCTCTTTCAGATTGGGCTTGAGTTCTTGATCTTGAGAGAGGTTTTTGTTAGGACTGGTGGGTTTTTTGGCACTCACAGCTGCATGAAGTAGCCTACAAAGCACAAAACATCTGGACTACAATGTCTCCACAGTGGGTACTTTTTCTCACCCAAATCTTCACTGGACTCGGTGGCAGCAACAGAAGTGGGAAACTGCTCCTACTGCCCTGTCTAGCTCTCCCCAGCTCCCAGATTAGTTATCTTTACCATTTGGGGGGACTCTCCCTTGTGCACGCTGCCCTGTGGTTCGTGCTCCTGCCTGCCAGCCCGTCTGTGCCAGAACTACAAGAGGCTGAGAGAGCAGAGGCAGCACTGACACCCAGGCCCCTTCTGACGGCTTGGGTGGTGGAAATTCAGCTCAGGACCCATCGGCAACTCAGGGTTCCATGGGCGTCACTCTCTGAAAGGAATCTGTGCACCACGTCTTTCTCCGTGCCCTTGGCGAAAGCAAGGAGAGACATCCAGTGTGAGGGGGCACCCCACCTTCCTCCCCTGAGCCTCGCCAGGGAAAAAATCAGCCCGGGCAGTGGGAAAGGGGGATGTGTGCCGCCCCGCTCTGCCTACCTCTGCCTGGTGATGAGGTTGATGTAGTGCCTCAGCGCCGAGTAGTATCTGGCCATGTCCTCTGCGGGGGCGTCCTCGCCGGGGCTGTCCGGTTTGGAGGGGTACGCCTCTGCCAGCGTCCCCAGGCAGACCAGCAGCGACAGGGCGAAAGTCAGCACCGACACCCACAGCCTCACGGTGCCCTGCATCTGCACGGCGGGGCGGGATGGACGAGAGCTGCCGTCAGCAGCTGCCCGACGGCGGGAGCAGCGCGGCCGCCCCAGCGCAGCCCCTGACCGGCTC
>WEIT01008137.1:88053-99195 GCA_013389985.1 Dryoscopus gambensis | reverse complement strand
ACCCCACCCACGGGCTGCCCCCGGGCTCTGCTCTCGGGATCTGCGTCGTTCTTCAAGTGTCCCGGACGGGCCGTGAGAGCCCGACTGTACCTGTGGAGCCGCCGTGCTGCCCGGTGCCCGAGCTCCCCGGGAAAAGGGAACTCTGGGGAACGAGCTGGACCCGCTCCTATGGCACTGGAGGGGCCTCAAGCTTGAGCTTTGTAGCAGTGGTGCTGCCGGACATAAAGGCAAGAAAGCACGATGGTTTGGGACAACCAAAAGTACCAAATCAGTGCCAGTAAATGGGTAATTAGAGACCTACAGAATAGTTTGTGTCGGAAGAGACCTTAAAGACCAGATAGTTACAAATCCCCAGGCCATGGACAGGGACGCGTTCCACTACACCAAATTGCTCAGAGACCCATTCAACTTGGTCTTGAGCACTTCCAAGGCATCCACAACAAATCTCGAGGCTTAACTTCCAAGGGACGGGCAGTAGAGCTGCAAATCTACCTCCCTCCATGCCCACTCTGCCCCCCTGCTCAGGGCTAGCTTCTGAGTATTTGTTCTAAAGTGCCTTTATTCTGTTTCATTTCTGTGCCTGAGCCACATGTCACAGAAAACAACTCGCCAATGCCATGGGATCACAACAACCTTTCTAGTAGCTGTCCTGACCCGGGGGAACCACTGCTGAATCTGGGACACAGAGCTTGTCCCAGCACCATGGGACTAGAGGGACTGATTCAGCTAAGGTGTCAGACTTACATGTCTCCTGAAACTTGTCCAGATCTGAGTCAGTGGGGAGAGATGGGCACCCTGACAGTGATCTGAGCCCTCATACAAAAGAGGTCTGAGAGAAGCAGAGTAAGCATCTTCTGGTAACACACCCTTCTCCACTGGTGACAGGAACAGCCTGAGTGACTGGGCTAGGCTAGACACCTGGCGACCAGAGTGCCTGAAGTTGAGTAAAATGAATCCAATTCAAACAAACGTTCAGAATTTGTCAAAGCATTTGTTAAACTTGGAACCTATTGTTATATATTAGTAAAATAAGATTAATTCTTTAGAAACAGATAATTTGATTAGTCTTGATGACCAGTGACTAATTCCAGTTGGAGTGACAAATCGTGACTCTCATCATATCTTACTTTTTCTTTCATTTGAAGGCAAAATACCAAACACCCAAGTAAGAACATTAGACATACTGACAAAAAACTTCAGGACATAGTATAAAGCTATATCATTTATATACTACTGTTATTAAATGTTATAGTTATTATCATATGCAGTTATTGACTTAATAATAATCCAGCAGATTCTGAAAAACGATATTCAGTTTGCAAAAGCAAAGCCAGGAATTGTTTTCATCACTCCAGAAACAAATCTCAACATTATCTTAAAAAAAAAAAAAAAAAAAAAACCAAACCCAAAAAAAACCCAACACCAAAAACCCTAGTGAATAAATGGCTCTTGTGCTGTGCAGCTAAGCTCATGAGACTATGTTCATTTCAATCCATGAAATTGAAAGAAAGCTTAATATCAAGAGGTATTTTGAAATCTTCATGACTCCACAGTGCACTGGCCACAGACCCAACAACAAGACTACAGGCTGCCTTACATCACACACTGAGTGAAGAATTTTAATGTGTGTGAATAATCTTCCATGCCACAGCCAGCAACTCCAGCTCCTAATTTCTGCAGATCTGTGCACAGGGTGACATCACATCTTACAAAGTGGCCTCACTGCATCCCCACGCTCTCTGTCCTCCCACCAGCACACTCCCGCGTGTTCAGCGTTCACGTTGTCCTCACGTCAGCTCAGCAGATGCAGCTGAGGTGACAGCCAGATGCCTGTGATACTGCAAGTGCTCTGAGGAGCAACTGTGCCTCTGGCTCCATCACTTTTCCTTTGCTGTGCTGAATCCAGTAAGATGCTAATCCAAAGCTTGTATTGATCCAGTTTATCAGCTTTTCTGGGGTGTGGGGGACAAGTGCTGACAGCACTGGAGACTGAAGCATCTGGGAAGGTGTACCACAGTGACAGCTCTCACCAGCTTCTGCAAGATTCCAGCACAACCATCTCCCACCAGTTCACAGAACTGGATGTGACTCTCTTACCATTAAACACTTTCACCACTTATAACTGAGGTTGCTTCTCTTCCACTAGCACCACTCTTTTCACACTATCAGTCTTCAAGACAGCCCAAAGAGGAAAAAGCCAACAGACTAGCAGCAGAGCAAGATAAACACGAAGTCTGGCATCTACACACTTACTTGGGCTGTCAGGAGGCAACGACATTCCCCCATCACCACACTCCCTGGTGTGTGTGTCTGTATTCCCTGGTGCAGCACTATGTCACACTGCCACGTCTTGGCACAGACCACCACCCACGCAGTCAGCTGTTGACATCTCCAGAAACTCTGGACAAATCCTTTCTCTCTTCCTAGTGATGAGGTACAAGCAGTAAGCTGCTCCCTCACAGGAAATGATTAAGGAATCACACTTGCTATGTCCCTCTACAAAATTCTGGGTCTGCAGCAGCAGCAGCTACCCACAAAAAGTAAGGTGCAGACCACCCTAACAGTCAGTTTGCTTCACAGCATGAGTGAGGAAAGCTCTCTCTTTAATGTGAGAGAAGGAATCAACTTAGCCTCCAGTAGGAGACAGCAGCTCCTGCAACTGCAGGCTGCTCGGCAGGGTCTGGGGAGAAATTTTCTTCCCTGGAGCACTGTGACCCCATCAACTCATCTGTTGTGTTTTCCCTTTGGATGAAGTAGCATTTCCCACCTTGTGCTGAGTTTCGATCCTGAGTGGCCTAAAGGTTTATGAGATGTTAAAGTTCAGCAGTTCCACTGCATCTTCAGGAGAACACGTCTTTCCATACAGTTTCAGTATTTAATATGGAAAACCACTGAACCCCCAGTTTTGAATACCCTGCTTTCCACAGTACCTATTTCTCTAACAGTATTGAGGCACTGCTGAGATCCAGCTATGTGCCTTTGCCCCATTTCATCATTTATGAAAAGCATATACATTACATCTTTCTTGAATTTGGAAACTTTCATGTTTGGAGCCATCCTGCAACATCCTGTTTCAAAAAATTCCTCTATTCTATTTTGAAATACTGCAAATCCCTCTGGGTTCATCCAGTTCCTACCCTAACACATATAGTAACCTTAAATAATGATAAAACATACTTTGGATAACATAATCATCAGTATAATCTCAAGGCAAACAATACTGGCATTTGTATATCAGTGAAATAAACCCTATACCTAAAGTTACAGACATATATAGGCTCTGGCATACCAGTGAGACCAAGTGTCCCTGGTTCTCAGTGATCTTAATGGATGTTTTACAACTGGTTTCCCAACTGAAGGTGTCCTGCATCTTTGATTTCACCTGTTGATGATTCCTCAGCCTGGATACCTGCCCAGTGTTGCTGTCCTTGCACGAAGCAGTCAGGCATTTGTGTTCTGGCAAGTGGCAGAGCTGCACTTCCTACAAGCAGCTCTAAGATGGGCCATAAAGGTAAACAAGAAGGTGTCAAGGGTATTTGGAAAGAAATGAGTAAGACTCAGAAAAGCTGGTGGAGGAAGACAGCAAGAATCAAATGGAATTAAAGAATGTGGCCTGGGAGACAGAGCAGAAAGACTCGGGCATAGCTCTGGTGTAACAGCACTTAGATATCCATGTTTTCTCTTTGCCAGATATTATGGGCTTGCAGACGGGCAACTCCTAGTTAACATCCTAGCTAATGAGTCAAGAGCTACTTAACTACATACAGAGGGAAAGGGGTGCTTCAAAGCTCTGAGCAGGTATCAATGCTGGGTACAGAACTGATGGGGAAAAAAAGTGAAAAGGAACATGACAGTTAAATTTTGCCTACATTTTAATGTCACGACACTTAAAGATTCAATAGACAACAATTTATTGTGCAAATTTCAGACTATACTATGAATGGAAAGACTTCCAAGATAGCAACATATTAAAAGATAATATTGTTCTACAAGCGGCATAAATGTGAAAGAAAATTCAAGTCATTTATTAATGGTAACATGTTCAATTGCACTAACAGGGGCATGATATTTGCCTTAACTAAAACAAAATTTAGCGTGCTTAACTTTGGGCAGAGCATTATTTATCACATGCATTCTGTAGCAGGCATGGAAATAAAGCTGCTCTTCATTATTACAAATATGCATAATGTCATTTTCTCACTGTACCAAAGTACGGCTGTGTGCAGCACTGATCCTAAACTACCATTCCATAATACCTCATTAACAGTCTCTGTTTTAAATACAGCAACAAGATCAATCTCCTAGTAGGAAGAAGTTGTCATAAACCCCCAGGAAGAAAAGATTCATGTGGTACTAAAGACATGGTAATGTCAGATTCTATCAGCTGATGTTGCCTGTGCTCTTGCAGTTAAAATGTCTCACTAAAGGTTTCTGTAGCTGAGCAAACCTTCCAGAAATGCCAGATTTTTAGGACTGGAAGTTCAGTCAGATAAGCAGTGCATAATTATTCAATAGTCACATGAATTTATCTGAACCTATTTGGACAGGAAATGGGGCTGTTAATCTCACAAAATTAGGCTCTCACAAACCTTACAGTATTGCTGATTTCAGTCTTCTTAACAATACTTTCAGAAAAGCTTATCATTGTGCTTTTTATACATCACACCAGTAACCACATTTTCAAATTCTATGTGCCCCTTTCAGGAGTTTTATTCACATCTGCCTGTACCTACCACTCAGAGCTGAACAGAACACCTTCTAATCCTAAAGCAACCCTCCTTTCTGTCTGCTCAGCAGCAGTACTACTTTCAAGAGGCATCCTTGCAAGTCCAGCAAGCATTAAGCAGATTTGTAATACTCCACCAAAAAGTAGGGCCTGGCTAAGTACCAACAACATGAAAATGTAGAGAAATTAAGAAGTTACTGGATCAAACCAACGACACATCTATCCTTCTCTCACTGAGATATAAAAGCTGATTTCTAGAACTGTCAGAGCAGGAAAAGCATGTCATGCTATTTCCCCAGTAAACTTTTCCCAGCTTCTACAAAACTGGCTTGGGGACATCCTAACCAGCAGCTGAGGTTTTGTATCTTAGAGCAAACTACGAGGATTAGCAGTGTCTTGCACAGTCCCACAGCATTCCTGCTGTGGATTACAGGGCAGGAATGAAATCATCAACTGGCACCATCAACAACTCTGACTACCTGTGTCCCTGTGTCACCTTTGCTGCAGCACCAGGAGAGCCCAACACTGATCCCAGGGAGATAGGTGACAGGACAAGGGCTTAATGGTTTTAAAGTGCAAGAGGGTAGGTTTATGTTAGATATTGTGATGAAATTCTTCACTCTGAGAGTGGTGAGGCAAAGATTATCCAGAGAAGTTGTGGATCCGCCACCCCTGGAAGTATTCAAGGCCAGCTTGGTTTGGGCCCATAGCAACCTGGTCTAGTGGAAGGTGTCCCTGCCCATGGCAGAGGGATGGAACTAGATGATCTTTAAGGTCCCTTCCAACACAAACCCCTCTGTGGCTGTGATTCACACACTGAGGCAGGGAGTGCCCTCACATGCCATGGTGATGTGACACCACAGGCACCAAGGCACCACACTGAGCCACCAATCCATCTGCGTGACACCTCCTGCCCTCCAGCAGGGAAAGGAAGGGAAAAGCAGCTCTCCTTGGCTTGAACGACTTCTGGTGATGCACAGGTGGCTCCAGTACAACTACCTGACTATGAGCTGCAGACCCAAGACGTAAAACAAATAAATTCTTTACTATTTAAAGCAATGTTTTTCATAGCTTCACAGCAAAAGCCCTGCAAGCGTTTGACTCACAATCACAGCAACATATGACTGGAAATCAGAAAAATAAAGCCTGGTGGAATCTCATAATGAAAGTTGTTGTTTTTCTTTTCCGGAAAACACAGCCAAAGAGACTTATGAAATGCTGCAACAAGGTCAGAGGGGCATGAGCAATTGTCCTGAGGACATGTAGTGCAGTGCACAGTTTTGACAGTAACACAACAATACTCAAATAAGCAACAAAACCAAACCAAACCAAATATTTGCAGTTGTAATGACATTTGTTTTGTTATACTTTCTTCCCTTTCCCATTTCCTCAGGACAGCAAAAAACCCCTGACAGATTAGTAGGATGGAGATCCGAATGCTACCTCTGGCAACACGTCTACTGCTGAGACCAAAGTCAGTATGGAACAGCTTACAAGAAGATAGGCATTTAAAGCAAATGAATTAAGCATCTAAAGCAGAAATAAACAAATTCTCCACGCTGAAAGAAAGTGATTTTTCATGTGTACAAGATGAGGAACTTGGCAAAGTTGTCATGACTTAAAGACAGCCAGAGTTACTAGAATTAACCATTCTCTGCTTCAATATACATCTTGACTTCAATCCTGTTAAAGAGGGAAATAGGAGGAAAAGTGAGAGAAATCCAGACAGGCTTCACTGTAAGATTGTGCTGAGTGACTCTGCCTGAAACTGAAGCAACAAAGACTTGCCTGAAACATAAGAGATATCAGAGGTTGATGGGATTGTGCCAAGGACTGAAGAATCCAATCACACACACAGGGAGAACTGTCACACTTCTTACCTGCAGGGAGTAAATCAGAGAGGCAGATATAAGAAAGACATCTTTCAGAAGCCAAGGCTTCTGAAAAAGCCTGCTATGTGCGTTCATTTGCAGAATATTACCACATACTGATATGTGTACAGAAGTGAATTCATCTACATCCAAGGCACTGGAGCTGAAAAACATCCGTCTGCTTAAAATGTGGATATTATACTCAAAAAACCTCATCTTCTCTCCTAGCAGATTCACAGTCCATGCACAGCCAGAATTACTTTTGCTTCCTGTCCTGCAACATTGACATAGCTGGGAGTTAACTTTCTCCTGTAAGGTTTCATGATTTTTTGTGTGTTGAATGCTTTGTTGCTTGTCATGGCATGCAGCACAGGAAACCCTAAGTGCCAAAGTTGCAGCATTTTTTGAAAGCAGATCTAAGCTTGGAGAAGAGGTGGTAGATTGTTTCATTTCAGGGTAATACAGGATGGCATTTGCCTCTACTAGCTTTGGTTATCCAGAGGCAAAGTAGGCTCTTGCTTTAAGCACTGGTCCAGACACTCCTTATCATCAGTCGAAAAGACAGGTGGCTGAAGAGCAAGTCACCTCAGACAGAGGTCCATTACAACTGGGAATCCTCCAGAAGATCCTACTCTCTCAGTGTCATCTTAAAATATAAAGATCATACATAATTTTATTAAAAATTAGATAAAATTAGATACTGTTTATGCAAATAGAAGCCATTGAGGTGTGATATGGTGCTGCTGTGCTATCTGTGGTCTCACCTGTTAACTGTTGCCTGCTGAGAGATTGTGTAAGAAGATATGGAGTTACCCACTCTGTAATCATCATTATTATATTTGAGTTTAAGATCTTGCAGAAATGTCTTTCTTTCTATGTTCTCCCATGAGAGAAGGAACAGAGTGAATTACTTTTGGCTCCCTTTAAGCAATATGCTAACCTCCACCTAAGCAGGAAAATACAAAGGAGAGCTGTAACACTCGAGTGAGAACCATATTTTGGGAAGCATCAGAGTGGGTCGGATGAAGGGACCAGCTGTAGGCTGGAAGCCAAAGGTGGCACGATGCCAGCCATGCTACATGCACAGCACCAGGGCTCTGCTGATAGCTGGAGGGATGGTCTACAGAGCAGAGAGCAGATCAGGTGTTCACTCTGCTCAGATTTTCCAAAGCTTCAAGCAAAGCTTCACGGGAGAATATGTTGGTACAGCTTTCAGCCTTTGCTCTGCAAAATGCATCTGGCAAAGCACAGACTTGCTACACAAGGTGCCCATCCCTTGAATCCTGAAAGGTTTGGATGTGAGACAGCACTGTTGTTGTTCATACAGGCTTGATCCTTTTCTTCCCATTTGTTGCCCATGTATGTTTGAAGTAATTGATGTGATTAAGCTGTCATCTGCCAGCACTCTGCACAAGCCCCCCAGTAATTTTGTGGCCTCCTGGTAACAAGACTGTCCCCTCAAAGCTAGAGAGTCAGAAATCATTCACAACCAACATATTGGCACTCATCATTTGTACACACAGCTCAAAGTAGAAAATAAATAAAATCAGAAATCAGTGCAGAAAAATGTACTTCATTGAGGAGGGGGAAAGACATCCACTATACCCACAAATCTGACTTTCCTAAGGTACCCATACCCACAGTATTTGTCTGCAAACATATAAACCATTCATATCTTTTAAATGAGTTGTACATCTCTTTCTGGGTGCATAAGAACTTGTCAAACCTTTGCAAACTTCATTGTGTTCAAATGGAACCAACCATTGTTCTCAAGAAACAAAATCTCAACTGCATAGTCCAATTCATTTATTTACTTCATACAAGACTTGATGGAGATTTGTAGTCAGCTGAAATTTCTCCAGTTATAAGAATGTTTGTGACATGGTCACAAAATTCATTGCAAAGATTTTCTGGCATTTGCTTGGATATCTGTTCAGTATTTTCTTATGGTCTTAATTGTTCAGAGAAGTTCCACATTGCTCAGAAGTTTCCAGACAATTATTTTTTATCGAGCAGAAGACAAATCACATTAAGAAATCATCTACATTTAAAGGTCAAACCAATGATCGAACCAGTCCCTACTGTAGCTTTCTCACACTCAGTGGTGTTGCTCAATTGTGGTAGCCTCACCATTGTGATGAAATAACGCATTTGCTTTTGATGTACTGACCCAGAGGTGCAAAATTAATACAACATCATTTTTGCATTGCCATGATGATATTATCATTGAGTTTATGTTCCTGGGTTTCAGATTTTTTTTTTTTTGAAGTACACGTAGCAGCAATATGTGGGCAAAAGTCAAACAAAGTCTCCCTGAACCCAACCAGATAGTTGCAAGCACACAGGAAATCTGCATTTGCAACTACAGTGACCCAGGGCAGTTCTCTGGCCATGATGTCAAGGTACCAGCACAGCTTTTTTCAGCACAGCTAAACTGCTTTCTCATCCCTAAGACAGGCTACTCTTGTCTGAACAGTCTCTGATGAACAGCCTGGTCACCTCTTACAGGTGACACCTCTTGGAAGCTTATATTGTTTACAGAACTCCTGCTTTTATTTCACTTTCTTTGCTTTTATTTCACTTTATTTCGCTTTTTTAATTTCTTCATTGGGATAACTTTTTAAGAAAGTTGCCAGCCCTCATGAGCCCAAATCACTGGGGATAAAAGTGTGAATGGGTGACTGACCACTGATGCTCAAGACCACACCAGCTACAAAACAATCCTTGCTTGGTACAATTGGGAAAAAAAAAAAAGCCAAAAGAAGGAAAGTTGCTGATTATGTAGACTTGAAGAGATATTACAAGATAGGACTTTCAACTCAAGAAAACTAGTAAGTGAAGAATGCAAATCTATGGTAAATAGGGTTAACAATAGTCAGAAAGACATTTTTAACATAAAGGGAGTAAAAGGAATACTAATAGTGGGACTGGAAGTTATAAAATCACCAAGAATCATCCAGAAAAGGCAGAAGCGTTCAATAAATAACTGGTGTATCTTTGGCTAGGGATCGGATGATGTGATCATTTAATAAGAAAATCATGAAGCAATTTTCACTCCAACAGTGGATCAGAAGACGTCAAATAAGAGCTACTGATTTTAGACATATTTATAGCACTAAGTCTCAAAATGAATATATGAGAGTCTAACAGGAATCTGTGGGTGAGCCCCTCCAGACCATTAGTGTTGATCTTTTCAATAACTCTTGTAATACCAGGAAAGTTCAAGAAGATGAGAAAAAGTAAGGTAACACCAGTATTAAAAATAAAAATTAAGAGAAAATAAATGATAAAACTCAGGTAATTCAAGATTTTCAGACTGACTACCAACAGTACCAGGCAAAATAAAGGAACGGCTGATACAGGAACCAATTAGTAAGGCATAAAAGGGAGGCAGTATAATTATCACCACTCAGTGGGGTTTTTTGGCAAATAGATCCATCAAACTAATCTGCTATCTTTCTCTGATGGGATTACAAATTGCCTGATAGAGCTAATGGTGTCACTATATTTGGGCTCCTACAAGATGTCTTATGCAGTCAGTACCATATATTGCAAAAAACTCTGATTAAAGATGCCATGAATCAACACCACACACATTAAAGGGATTAAAACTGGCAAGTGCTCACATACCAGAATGTCACTGCAGAGATGTGTGCTTTCAGTGAAGCTCAACAGGGATCCAGTCCTACACCAGTTAAATTTTTTGCTTGAGACATGGAAGGAAGCATAAAGCTGTCGCTGATGAGAACTGTAGATAACACAAAGACTGGGTGAGGAATATGTAATTAAGATGATGGATGGCTGATGCAGAGGGATTTAGAACACTTCATGATGCGTCAGAAGTGATGTATGATATTACTGCACATCAAAAATTGCCCACTTTCTCCCACATATACACAGACCAACAGAAAGACACATAAAATGGGAAATATAAAAGCAAACATTCAATGCTTAGCCAAATTTTACCACATGGCAAGGTGGACATAAATAAAAACCATTTTAATCAAACCAGCTGGTGGTCAGATGTCTTTGAAACAAAGGAAGCAAGGCATCTCTGGGGACTCAATTTGGAGAAACAATGTCCCTTATGAATATGAGATCTCATCTAAGCCGGAACACAACTAGGAAAGAACATGTGTTCTCAGATCACTTGTGTGGCCAAAAAAGGAGCCCCAGATCTCTTAAAAAGATGTGGAGCTGGTCCTGGTTTTTCACTAAACATTGATGTAATCACAACTGGAATATTGTGTTCTGGAAAGGACATTGGTAACTGAGAGGGAACAGGGCAGCACAGAGAAAGATTAAAGAGCAAGAGAAAGCATCTATTAGTAAAACTGCAGGAACTCAATCTATTTAGTTAATGAAAGAAAAGGCTGAAAAGAAATTTGAAGAGTTTGTAAGTACTTACAAGGGAATACAACTTTGTTAATGGGTTATTCAATTTAGCATACAAAGTAAAGCAAGTAAATGAAAGTTAAGGCTGGAGATACAATGGAAACACGATGGAAAATCTGGTTGTGGTAAAAACACAACTTATGGCAGTAT
>WEIT01008137.1:70532-82452 GCA_013389985.1 Dryoscopus gambensis | reverse complement strand
GAACTCATGAGTAGAAGAGGAAAGTTAAGTTCATTCTCACAAGGGCTGCAAACAACTTGTTTTTTGTTCCTGCCAACTTGAGAGAGGAGGACATGTGCCTGAGAGGAAAGGCTCAGACAAAAAGGATAGTGTTTGTATGTGGATGGATGGCCGAGAGATACCTTCCTTCTCTCTTCAGGATGGGCTGTTGTTTTCCTGGCTTGTGTTGAGCGTCTTCACTGAAGAAAATGACTATTTAAAAGGGATCCTCAAATGCCATAACCAGATGTGCACTATGTATTCATCTTCTTGAACTATCTCAGCTGGTTTTCAACCTCTCTTCTACCTATTCTTCTTGATCTCTCTCACCTTTAGCTGCATAAACAAACCAGTTTGCCAAACACTGAATATGATTTCCCATCAGGGAAGTATTTCTCCTTTGCTTCCTATTGATTCTGCGGAGGAAAAAAAGAGACTCTCTATTGCTTAGTATCCATGCACTGAAAGAGTAACAGAATTCTTTTTACAAGTATAATTTTAGTTGAACAAGTCATCTGAAGGCTGGGTAAGCCTCTATTGTTTAAATTATTTAAGCACTAGTGCATTGCCGTACTAGTATGTCTGCATTAAAAACATACAGGAGGAAAAACAACACATTCGGCAGTAAAGTGTTCTAGTAAGCTGCTAGTAAAAACTAAATTAGCATGATGTAGCAATCATAATTTAATAATCCTCAGCTTACCATGATATACAGCAGAGTAAGCAAGCCTCATTTGTTGCTTACACATACACATTTTATGTGTATAAATATATTTGACATCAGCTTATATGCACAGCTATGTTCTTTCCTAAGGATTCATATATCAAATGATATTCAAATTATATCTGGCTCAAAAAAACCCCTGCTGAGATATCCAGCAACTAAATGAGTTCATTCAGAAATATTAGTGATCATTTTCAAACAGTAGTTACAGAAGTAAGGGACTACATATATTTTGTGTGATTAATCAGGCATTTTATCTGTCAATACTTCTTAGAATAGCTAATTGGTTTTCCAGTATCTGTGCATGGTAGATCTTGGTTAGCTGTGCATTAACAAAGGCCAAGTCACTGGCCCTGCGCTGTCAGACATCATTATTTTCAATCAGACCAGTCAGTTTCTAGGGTAAATTACAAATCCATTGAATATTTGTTTGTTGTGCCAGACACAGAGCTCATACATTTGACCCAAATGGAACCTTCCTTGCTTTCTGGCATTAAGAGATAAAAATTGAATTGAATTTCTTGTTTGTTTGATGGTCTCTTTTAGGAAAAAAAAATGCCACCTCCCTTTTTTGCTTGGACAAAGTATATTTTTCTTTTTTTTCTCTTTTTTTCCTCTTTTTTTTTAGCTTAAAGTGAGAAGATACACCTCTGATAACAAGAGTGAGTATCTCTCTACCTTTTAAAAATATGCCACTAGAAAGGACAAACTTAGCCTTGACCAGTTGACATATTTGAAATAAAGTATTTCTCTAATTATCTGTTTAAAACTTTGTATTGAGTGAAGTAGGTAAGGAACAGATTCTGGCTTGGAGCAGGCATGTGTGCCTGCAAATGTACATGCAGTCACTACTCCCGCCATCAGGTACAAGTGAATAAAAGTAAGTGGATTGCTTGTGTCTGAACTCTTCCTGGGAGCAAATAAGCAGAGGAAATGAAAACATCCTTTAAAACTGTTCAAGTCACAGAATCTTGAAATGGTCTGGGCTGGAAGGGACTTTTAAAGGTCATCTTATCCAACCTCCCTTGCAATAACCAGGGTCATCTTCAACTAGATCAGGTTGCTCAGAGCCCCATGCAACCTGACCTTGAATGTGTTTCAGAGGTGGAGCATTTATCATCTCTCTGAGCGGTCTCTGAGCAGTGTTTTTACCCTCACTGTAAAACATTTCTTCCTTGTATCTCATCTAAATCAACCCTCCTTCAGCTTAAAACCATTACTCTTTGTCCTATTGCAACAGGCCCTGATAAAATGTTTGTCAAGTCAACTGCAAACCTGCTCTTTCCCTCCCACTTCTCACTTTTCCTTCATTTCGTCTCTCAAAGAATAACCAGGAAAGAAATTATGATGAAGGCAGGATTGCTGCCTTGTTATAATCCTTGCTATAAATAACAAGGATTGCTACTTGCTAGGTAAGAAATGACCAAAGCCTTCTGTTTATATTGCTAAACTTGAAATAAAAATAATATCATGTGTTAAGAGTCGGCTATTTTTCCTCAAGCACCTGGTGTGGGTTTTTTTCACTACTTGTTTTCAAGTATTTACAGATTTTTTTAAAGCATAGTACGTAACCCTTGGAAATAAAATATGTGTCTGTGGTATGTGGAAAATCATGTTGGTTGGCAATCAAAAGCCTGAGAACACCCAAGTGAAGGTTTTGCTCTTTCAGCTCAGGTTCACACAAGGCGTTCCCCTCACCTTCTCCCATTTCACAATCAGTGTAAGGCAGGCATCTGTGGCGGGGTGCAATGTGTGTTCCCAGGACTCAGGACACCAACATACTTGCTATTTATGGACCCTTGGGGACACGAGAATCAGAAACCTGAATTTTGAATTCTCAGTCAAAGAAGAGACACCAAAGTACTTTGACTGCGGATGCATCAGCCATGAAGTTACAGCATATGCTGCTGTCATCTCTCCTGTTTGCATCCCAGAGGCTACATAAAACACCGGGGAAAGGAAAGGCATAACACCAACATCATAACTTATGCAAAAAGAAACCTAACTCAGCCACCGAGATGCCTGTGCTGGAGGAGCCTCATATCAGCCATGCAGTGATCAAGAAAGGCCCCACAGAAAATGGTAGACACACCCCTGCAGGTAGTCGGGGCCATCCAAGTAAGAGGTTCACCTCTCTGGAATGACTTTAGACAGAAGTTAGACTTGAGGTTGCCATCTTCCAGCTTCAGGCAGAACTTAAGAAAACTGGACAACGCAGTTTATTGTTCTAATAATCCGATATTTCTCCCTCCTCCACCCTCTTCACTGAGTTACGCTGAAGATTAGCTACCTATGAGCTGGACACAAGGCATCATCTGCCAGGGCAACCTCTTCCAGGGCTTTTAAAATGTTTCAATTTCTTCAGAACTTCTCTTCTCAGTGTAGGTCAGGAGAAGCTGCTGTGTTAGAGATGGATATTATTGGCTGCAATATCAATGAAGTAGAGCTAAAGACCAGATGCAGCAGTTTCCCGGGAGACAATATGGCCCTGCGACCTGGGCATGAGCTCGGGGATTATAACAGCCTGCCTTCCCTCTCCACCACAGATCTCCTCTGTGACCATAAATAAGCTGCTTAAGCATATTTTTTGGCTTAAGCCAAATCAAAGGAGTTTAGCTTCCCTGTTTTCAAATTCCCATTGGTAAAATGACAGTCATGGCTCTTCTCCACTTCAGAAGGATGCTGCAAGGATATTACACAAAAAATTGTGAAGCACTACAAACATGAGTATTTAGGAGAACATCAGAAGGTATAATTCCCTCCGTGCTTCCAGACTAGCCTGCTCCTTCATCTTTTTGTTGCTGATGAGCTGAAGTAGAAATTGTAGCTGACAGATATATTTCCCTTAACAAGGTGCTAAAGCCATTTCTTTTAGAATGATGACTCCTTCACAAAAACCATTTCCAGGCTCCTGTCTTAAGATCCATGCAAGTCCTATTTTTGTGATTCAATTTCTTTTGGGTTTACAACTTTCAAAGGGCTACAGCTTTGCAAAACCACTTTACTGGAAAGATTTCCTGTTCCTACCAGGAAAGGAAGCCTTATTTCAATGCAAATATTGATTTCCAGTAGCACTGGCAGTTAAAATATTGTGAGATTAAAACAATACCACGAAACTTACAATGTGACATTGTTTTTCAAGCAAAAAGTTAGACTGATTCTACTTTTTTAATTACTTGAATCAGAACCTAATCTGTTAATAACGGATTAATCCATTTCATAAATATAGAATGTTTAAATTTTTGTCCCATTTTATCAATATTTAAAGTTGACTTTACAGCTGAATAGATTTTATTTTTAGTCTAAATATGTTCTCCTCCAACAACTGTAGGACATAGCTCTTCTGTAGGGTCTTACTCATCTTTGTCAGCTCTGTGCTTCCCTCAAGTGACAGAGAACATGGCCCACTATTTCCTACTGTTGTATATATGCATTAAGTGAAATGAGAGTGCTTTCATGGCCTATTTTTAAAACATTCAAAATTATTTACTGTTGTGTCTATAAAATTTTGAGTAACAGGGCACATATTTCGAAAGGAGATGAAGAGTAAACAGGCTTGTTAGTGTATAATTATTGTACATGAATTTCTGGTTAGTTGTTTCTATTTCACAAGCAAATATGATGCACTTGAAAGCTTCGGCATCTATTCATCTCCAATACTGGCACAGCAGATGAATACCTTCAAGGAGGGGTAGAAATGTCAAGTCCAGTAACAAACTTACACTACATTATGGTGAAAGAGGAAAACAGTGTTTATGGATTGCTTTCTCCAAAATGGTACTGTTTATCCTGCAGAATAACACTTTAAAAGCACATTGACAAAATGTTTCTCCTCTCGCTGAAGAGCCTGTATTTTTATGTTGGATGCTTATTATATTTGTATATTTAGGTTGATTTGGCAAAACTACACAGCAAATTACAGTGAGAAAGGAGCAGAAGTGAGGGCACACTGCAGAAAACAGTCTCATCCTCTAAAAATAGTTTGTCCAAACCAAGATTACCAACTTGAGTCTTCTCTTAGCTGTGTGGTCACTCAGCTCTGTGCAGTTTTCCGCACTGGCTGCCACTCTCCAGAGCAAGGGCTGCGGTCTCTGAGCTGGCAGGACATGAAGCAGGTCTAGAGCAAGACTTGGGTAGCTATATGTACCTGCTATGTTTCAGTCATGGTGCTGCATGTTACTTGGGCACAGTGCTGCTGACAGGAGTTTGGCTCCTGCAGCTCCCAGCCAAGATGGAGCACAGGCAGTGCTCAAAGAGCTGAGAGCCTGAGCCCAGGGACGTGCCCTGCCATCCTCTGGCTGCAGGGATCCTGCTCCTGATCCATGTTCCTACACCAATGGTAAATTATTGAAGCAGCAGCAAGTACAAAAATGAGAGGGTGGATGTACTCAGAAGAGATGGGCATAAGTAAGCCCCTTGTCAGGAATGACAGAAAGCATCAGACAGGCCTCTCCCTGCTCTACGAGGTAAAACTCCTGTATCTGCCAGCTCAACAAATGAGCCATCATCTCTTGAGGGCACCAGCAGAGACATGAGATTCAAGCCCCACAAAGATGCTTTGAATCCAGAATGAGTTTGTCCTTGTAGGGAGCAAAAACTCATTGCTCTTTCAATGCACAGCCTACATTATACTGTCTAGATTTGAGATTTGGATAAGCATTTGGCAAACCAACCACCTAGGTTTTGATCATGAAAGTGTGCTGAAGAAACAGAGCAAAAAAAATTAATCTTTTGAAGTCCTCATCACATCGGATTAATTTAGCAGGCCATGCTTCAGTTTTGTTTGCATCATCACAAAGTGTTTGATTGACTTTGACATTAGAGTGAAATAGATGGGTATTAATGAAAGGATACAGATAAGGAGCTGGAGAGACAGATACTGGGATCAGATTGTTAATGCTTTTACACTCACACTTGTCTATATATAAAAAAATTGCTTTTGCAAACATCAGAATGTTCATTACACTATTCAGAAACAGAGTTTTACTGTGACAATCTGCTGAAAACTGCCTCTGTGATGATAGCAGGAAATCAGTCACTTATTTTGCTGGATTGTTCATAAAACTGACAGACAGGCTCTGACTGAATCTGAGAAGCCTGCACCTGGTCAGAAGACTGTGAGATCTGACAACAGTCTCTCTGTTGCTAATAATTATGCACCAGTTTAATCACCAACCTCATGCTTAGCAAATTGAAGGCATACAACTGAGTAAATGATGAAGCTATAGGTATTTAAATCATACAGCAGTTTTTGTTCCATTGGCATGGTGATGAGTTGCTCTTTTTTTCTAAATTCTAGATGATGCTGACACTCTTTAAAACTGAGGTTAGAAATTACAGCAGAAGAATCTGACTTGTGACACATCTTGTAAAATATGTCATTGTGCCCTGAACCAAATATAGATTGTTGATCACTTAAATCCATAGCTCAAAACACCTGCAATGCACATAAAATTAAATCACTCTTTGTTCTTTCCTATGAACAATGGCCATCACTTTCATTCCTATTCTGCATTCAAATTAGTTCAGCTGAGATACACAGAGTAGGGATGCAAGTTTGATTAAATCATTAGTGAGTTGTCCTGGATCAATTTTAATCTATTACTCTTCAGAAAGAGTTAAGAGAGATCTCTGTGGGAGGATAAAAGGTATTTTCAGGCACAAAACTCATCTATTGTCAGATGTGTGTTTTGGTTTGGGTTAATTTTCGCTTTCACCTACACGAGCAATGCACTATTATTTCTTTTAAAACTTTATGTTCTTTTAACCATGTTACTCCATCACACCAAACTGTCTTCACTATCACCATGCCTTTCATTTGACTGGCCTTTGGTACTGGCAAAAAGTCACAGGGAAAACTTAGATAAGTACACTGAAAGTTTAAGGGATCTAACTTCCGTGTTGTGTTGAACTAACACTAGCAAGTGTCCAAGCACCACATGCCAGTGGCTTATGGAGATACCAGAGAGCTTTGGTACATATTACATAATGCACTGGGAACTGCTGGTGCAATTCCCAATACTGTAAAATGCTGCTAAGAGAGGCCACCCTGCACTTGAACTGCTCCCTTCCTTTCAATGTCATGTACCCAGTACTTCCTGAGTCCTGTAGGGTTAAGGGGAATCTGGCAGCTCCCAGGAAGGAAGGGGGTGAGGAAAGGAAGACATGAGACCTCCCAGGATGTTCATTGCTCCTGGAAAGGATGCGGGGATAGCTGAGTCAGGCTTTTCCTGCGCTGAACAAGGGAGAAAAAAGGAATATCATGCGACGTCTGCTGTCAGAACAGGCTGAATCCAGTCATAATCTCAACTCTCCTACCCCACCAAACACACACAGCTTCAAACAGCAGCAGCAAGACAGGGTCTGTTCCAGGCTGTGACAAGCTGGACAACATCTTCAGCTGTCCTAGCAGCATTTTAAAATAATCTATCCAGTTGCTTAGTTTTACTCCCTCTAAGACAACCACATATACAGAACTGGGGCTATATAATACATACACAGAACTGGGGCTGTTTGACAGTTTACAAGTAGACAGTTTGAAGTTTAGATAAGCTAAAATGTGCATGCCAGATGAGACTTGCCTTATTCATCTTGGCCTTCAGAATACACAAAATAAAAACTAAAAGAAATGAAATTAAAATACATCTGTATCATATGATGTGTCTAAGCTTGCCTGAAGACATCCTGCTGAATTGCCTTCCAGCTGACTGCCCAGCTCTGAAGAGCTACTGGACACAGAGAGCAGCAGAAATCCATTACTTACATAAAATTATTCTCATTCTTCTGGAGTAATGTGTTTCCCTGTGAAACGGAGGAAGAAAACGGCTGGAGATTTCCAGGGCATCATGTAAGAGAGCCAGAGACCTGCTTACATGTAAGAGCCCAAACTGAGTTAGAAGAGCACACCACTGCCACACGTCAGAAGGACACAGGGATGCAACGCTGCCCTGGCACTCAGGAAATGAAGAATAACACTAAAATGCCTCCCATCTCTTGGTATTTTCAAAGATGCTTGATTATCAATACTTTTAGCATAATGACTTTGTGGCACAGAGATATATTTAATTGCATCCTTTTGTGACTTTACCAGCTAGGTTAAATCACCAGCACAGAGACTCCCTGGCCTAGAAAATTCCCCGGGTATGTGCCTGGAGTGATGGCTGTGAACACTGTAGGGTTATGGGGCAGGATGCACTGAGAAATCTCTGCTGAGGAGCAGTCAGTGGTCAGTGATTCTCTCCTGGTCTTAGGGTGCCTGATAAATACTTAGAAGCTGAGAGCAAATCCTGCAGTTTTAGTGCTAGAAATAGAAATTAGACTAAGTAGGCTTCTCTGTCTTAGAAACATGTGAAACCTAGAGACCAGCCACACCAAGAGATGACTGTTTAGAAGGGCAATGGACAATTTTTTACCCCACGTCTGCAGTGAAGAAAAAGGTTATGATGTTGCACAAAACTGCTAATGACTATTTTCCATCTGCTTCATCTTTGTTAACCACATCATCTGACACAATGCTAAATATATCAGAACTAAAGAGGACTAAGACTTGTTTAATGCCATTTTAGTAAATATAACTTTTTAGAACATGGGCAAGACCCAGTGGATTTTTCAGTATTTACTATATTTCATGTTATTAAAATCTTCATTTTTTAGGGGAAAATCCTGAAGGTTTGGGAAAATCAAAAGAGCTCACACAATACATGGTACGTTTTTTAGAAAAACTTCACAGCATGGTCAGCATGAGGCTTTTAGAGATGTATAATGATGTATCAAAATTAATTATTGTTATCCATAATTATAATGATTTAGGATAAGTTTCTTTAAAGGGATGCTTTTGTTTTAAAGTTAGACTGCTTTCAGCCCTCTGCACTTCTATTTGAAAGTTACTATTAAACAGCCAAATCAAATAGAGCAGTGAGTTTTAAAGACTTGCTGTTCTATTAATTATATTGTAGTATGTAATTTTTCTGTGCAGGGACCTTCTTCTAATATCTCCTAACCCGCTACCTCATGAATTTTAATTATGCATGGCAAAAAAAAGCCCACATCATTAAGACCATAAAAGATGTATTGTATTAGCCCCCCTCGCAACTGCCACCACAAACCAGGACCTTGGAAAAGCAACAATCCCCGCTCCTACTCCAATTAATTAAACTATCACTATCTCCAGAATTATTCTGTTATCATCTGGTGACAGATGATAGCAAGTGAAGACAACAGAACAGCTGGATGTGTATGTGAGAGATGTCACGGGCAACACTGCCCTTCATTATGTTGTTTTCAAATGATTTATGGACATTTCCTTTGACCAAAAAAAAAAAAAAAAGAGATTTACTGAAAACTTAAATAAGAGCAAATCTGGTATATATATGAAAGCAGGTTAACAGCACATAGAACTTATTTTTTCAGTTTTGCAAAACCCTTTCAAAAAGGCTGTACTAGCATCAAAACAAAAGAAGGCATTTTTCCTGTGAGGCATTTACAGGGACATTTACAGAGTATGACAGAAAAACTTAGAAAGAATGAAGAGTCCTTTCACTTTTCATGTGCAACAGTATTCTTTTACACATTTTAATGTAAATTATTTTATAATTTAAACAACTTTGCCCTCATACATTTATGTATATATGTATTATATCTATTATATATACATCTAACAATTTCTGTGAATGAACCAAGAACAGACAAACAGCCAAGGAGAACATCTGGGGTTCTTTTAAAACAGCAGTATCTCCTATTAGCTTTGTCCTACCTCTTCCAATAGTTATTTATATTTTTACATGTTACCCACAAAGCATTATGTCCTTCCCTCTTGGGGAAACTGCAGAGCTTTGTGAGACAGTCAAGATGAATCCCTGCTTCTAGGCTCTGTTTTCCCCAGTTTTATTCAGTCATGTTAAGAACAACTCTGTGTCCAACACCAAAAGGACAAGAGCTTAAGCACAACTGACATTATCTCATGCAACTGCAGCATGCTGCAGCACCAGCATCTCATGGATGGAAATTTAAACTGGGCTCCTCAAATTAGCCCAGAGTTACTTATATACATACATTTTGGGATTGTTTTGCCCTAGTGTGCCTGCTGCCAGGTGTACTAGCACAGCAAAGACATGTCTGTTGAGCTCTTACCGCTGATTCATGCTGTATGGACAATGTATGCCTCCAGAAATGGCAGCCAACAGAGAGGTAATTCAGTTCTGCCTTCCAGCCTTCACTCATCTGTCATCAGTTTAGCAGTATGCTGCTTTACGTGATGCTTATCAGACTTCTGCCTCTTGTACTGGGAAAGGAAGCAGAGTTTGTGAAGAGGCCCAGAAGAACAGACTAGCTCATATGTAGGTAGATGTGCTGACAGACAGATAGGCCACCCAGCAGGTGTAAATCACTGTTATCAGAACAGTTGATGCGAGCTTGTCTTTACAAGCCAAACATTTCACAGAAGGGGCTGTGTAGGCAAGCTACATCTGAGATTGCTAAAAGGGTTTTAGACCTTAAAATCTGCGGCGTTTCTGCTCATAATGGAAGTATAATGTTTTCAGCTAATAGTTCCATTTTGCAGTTCACAGAAATTAAGTGTATTCAAGTTCCGGATAATTAATTGTATGGCATATTATAACCTCTTCAAAAGAGGTACATAGTAGATTTACTGCCTGGGTGTTTAATGGATTAATACTTAATGCCACATTACTAACCTTGGTTTGCTTGAAGTTCATTGATTTAGTGTTTAATGAAATAAATGAGAAAAGGGCAACATGGAGCTCACATGGGCAGATTTATAGAGAGATAATATACAAAATTGCAAAAAAAAGAAATTGCACCCTACAATTACTACAATTACTAAAAGAGGTAGAGAGAAAGTGAGTTACACTTGCAGTGAAACAGATGCTGGAAACAGGCACTTTAAAGTGTAGACATAATGAATGTTCATTATATGAATCCATCTTTTAAAAGGTCTAAAGTATTGCCTTTCTGAAAATGAAAGCGTGTAAAGACAATCCCTACTTTTCCATAACTGGAAGTACAAGGCTTTGAATAAAACCTGCTCTGAAGCATCAATACTGTTTGCTATGCAATTACACGGTGCTGCACAGAGCTGGTGAGCAGAAGTCCCCCCAAAACATTTCTACACCAAAGCTGGGTAATAGGAGTTCTAATCAGAGTCAGCCCAGGGGTTAAACATCTGCCTTATAAGTGATAGCTGTTATTTACAGCATGCCATAAGAACTGAAAGTAAGGTCTTAATGGTCTTACATAGCTAAGAAATAAATGCCATCCCAAGAGTTCAGAATCAAAAAGACAAAATATTTATTATCACCATTTTTTAAATAAAGACATGATTAAATGAGGCTGTAGCATATTGAACTGGACTTTGAATCTCCCCAGCTCAAGCTCAACGTCATAGCAGTACATCCATCTTTTCACAGGAAGGGAAAAGGTGCCCAGCTGGAGAAATACGGAGGGTGTGCAGATATTTAGCTCCAATCTGGCAGCTTTTTTCAGAGCATGATTAACATTAAGAGGTTTACTTGATGGGGAATACAGTGCTCAGCACTTTGTAAGTTCCAGTATGTAACTACCATTTTGAAAATACCAAAAAATAAGGACCAAAAAAGATCAAGTTATAGGACTTAAGAATTTGCAAGCTAAGTTTATGGATGAAACTTTCCATGTAAAGATTTAAGTGTGTGTGAAGGAGAATTTTGATACTGTCCTGAGAAAATCATCTTCTTAGTGAAGGGCTAAAAGATTCCTGTTTGAAAAACTCAGTGAAGCTTTGATTAAAAATACAATGGAATGTTCTGGTTTGACAGGAAGGGAGTTTTTTAAGGAAGGTATAGTCAAACCAATCATGGGTCAGAAGTGAGTATTGACATCTGGTGTGGCCACTAAGGAGATGTGTCACCTCTGAGAACATAGGGAGATAAAGGAGAGATTCACAGAGGAACTTCCTTTTTTTTGTGTTCCGGTCAGTGAAAGGTGCAGATCTCCTCCCTCACCCAGCCTGGGCCTGGGCCTGGGCCTGGGCCTGGGCCTGGGCCTGGGTGGGGAGGGGCAGCCATGCGGCCTGAAGTCACTCGGCCTGAGGATGAGAGGTAGGCCGGAGCCCAGAGAGAGAGAGAGAAAGAGGTGGAAGGGAATGGACTGAGGCAGCTTCTGCAGGATGGAAGGGTGGAGAGA
>WEIT01008137.1:43005-70344 GCA_013389985.1 Dryoscopus gambensis | reverse complement strand
AAGAGGACCAGGAAGAGGGTGTGGTGTTGCCCTCTGTCTTCGGAGCAGAAGACCAGGAAGAGGGTGTGGTCGTGCCCCCTCTCTTCAGAGCAGAAGAAACCCTCGGCCTCAGGGGTTATAAAATGGGGGGGACTGTTTGTCCCAAAAAAGGAGCTTCTGGTACTTGGCAAAGCATCGTTGAATCCTGAGGGCAGTTTCAATCCATGGATGGTGGTGAGAGCACCAGACATGGGAGGACACTATGGTTTGCAAGAGAGACTCCTCTCTTCTTTGATGGATTGAGATTTGATTATTTGAGTATTGTTAACTGATCAAGAAATCCAAGGTTTTGTCTGATTGTGGGAAGGGTGGAAGTTGGGAGGAGGAGGAATGTTTCAGAGAGTTTTCATTTCTGTTTCCTATGTGTTTCTTTCCTTTAATATAGATTATTAAAGTTTTTTTCCTTATTCCTAAGTCTGAGCCTGCTCTGCTCTGTTCCTAATCACATCTCACAACCATTATTAGTAAAAAAAAAAAATATTTTCATGGGGCACTGGCATTGTGTCCAGTGTCTAACCATGACAGTTTCATATTTATATTTATATTTTTATATAATTATTTATGTAACAGCATTTATATTCACAAAATCAATTAGGCTGGAAAAGACCTCTGAGGTCATCGAGTTCAGCCTGTGACCAAACACCACTGTGCCAATTAAACCATGGCACTGAGAGTCACATCCAGTCTTTGCTTAAACACCTCCGGGGACGATGGCTCCACCACCATCCTGGGCAGCCCATTCCNGGGCAGCCCATTCCAATGCCCAATCACTCTTTCTGTGAAGAAATTCTTCCTGATGTCCAACCTAAACCTCCCTTGGTGCATCTTAAGACTGTGTTCTCTTGTCCTGTCACTGGCTGCCTGGGAGAAGAGCCCGACCTGGCTACAGCCTCCTGTCAGGGAGTTGTAGAGAGTGATAAAGTCTCTCCTGAGCCTCCTTTTCTCCAGGCTAAACAACCCCAGCTCCCTCAGCCACTCTTCATAGGGTTTGTGGTCCAGACCCTTCACCAGTCTTGTTGCCCTTCTCTGGACACATTCCAGCAGCCCAAAATCCTTCCTAAACTGAGGGTCCAGAACTGGACACAGCACTCAAGGTGCTGCCTAAGGGGAAGAATCATTTCCCTGGTCCTGCTTGCCACATTATTCCCAACAGAGGCCAGGATGTCACTGGCTAAGGCTTTATATTCACGGCTTCTCTCTTTAAATGCAAAATCGTATGTGAAAATGGTGCTTACTGTCAGCACAGAAGGAGACAGCGATTCTTAGATCAGACATTCAGATTAAGTATTTTCTTTGGCACGCACGAATTTTCCAATAGCCTACAAACTCTGTGAAGTACCTCTGGGGCCACGTGTTACAGGATCAGAACATCAGCATGATTAACTTTGCAGTGTATGTACCTTGCAGGCAGAACCATGCCAGGTGACAAATAGGAAATGTTTTACATATTTCCCTTCCAACAGATTATGCTTCAGGTCCAGTCTGTCAGTCCTTCCTCATGACAAATTCTCTAAGAATTCAACAATTTACCTGCAGAGTGCACAACTGGAGTTACTAATAGCATCAAAAAAAAAAAAAAGAATTATATAAACCTCACAATTTTCATTTTCAGTTGCCTTCCCAAACACTAATTAATGTCCACCAAAAAAAACTGCTTTCTCCCCATTGTTGGGCTCCAGAAAGACTCACCCTCGCAAACCTAACCCTAGGCATAGCACTGTTGTTTCCCTTACAGACTTCTGTCATGGTCGGTCAAACCGCAAGGTTTGTTCCAGTGGCCCAGAAAAAAATTTCTTCTCAAATGTCCCATAGCAGGCAACTGCCACATGATCATAACCCAAAATAGCAGCATAGGATCATAGAGCACACCTTGCTCCATGTGCAAAACACTAAATATGCAGGTAGGTATTGTTAGGCATAAAACAGTGCTGGCTTCAGTAGACAGGGCTGCAAACAACAAATATCCCTACACAGGAGATAAATTGGGTTGCCAAGCAATTATCACTAAATGTTCGTACTGTCACTAAATCTATCTGTGAAACAAGAAGAGGCTTGCATTTTTTAAAAACATACATGCCAGTAAAAACAGAAAGCTAATTTTAAGATTAAGATTTTAAGATTCCAGACTCTGTAAGCCTTGCTTTTTAAGTGAAATGATCTGGCTTCTTTGACTGTTTGAGTGTTAAATTTTATCAATTAAAATCTCACCAGACATAAAACAAAAAAAAACGTACAAACTGTGCTACTGGTTTATTTTGGCATGTTGCTGTGTTCTGATGTAACTACAACCATTAATAAAAAAAATACAAACCATTCTCTTTGTATATTTATTTTGTAAAGACTTGTTGTATTTCCAGATGCAAGCAAAGAGGTGGCTATGGTTGTTCAAAATAATTAAAGTTTGAATGAATTTTCAAATTTATTGTGTTAGAAGGGTTTGACGTATCATCATTTTGCACAGAGAATGACTCCTGATTTTGAAGTGGAGTGTAATTTTTTTGGAAGTACTTCACTTAACAGATAAAGGACTCTGAACCTATCTTGAAACATGCATCCTATTCGGATAGAATAGAGACATCATCTTATAAGAATATAGTCATGATACTTTCTCATTTTAGTTGTATTTGCAATTTTCTACATAAATTCTCTCCTGTATTACGTGGAGGAAACAACTCTCTCTCACTGCACTGGTGACATTGGTTCACATGAGCAGCCCCAGCTCCTGCAAAGGCAACATCCAATTTTTCCCAGAAAACTCTTGAACCTCTCGTACCATGAAAAAACATGTCTGAAGGTGGAGAAGTAACCTGCAAGTTCTCCCTGGGGCAAAATAAGGAGGAACATTACATTTCTGTCAGACTGCAGCTCGTGAGTCCTACTACAAATACAGATCTCATTTAAGGTTTATGAGGCAAGAACAGGATGTCAGGAGGGACAGAAACCTCCCAGTACACAATCATTCACTTCCACATGAACTGTTAATGAATCACAGAATCACAGAACTGCTTGGGCTGGAAGGGATCTTTGAAGAACATTTATTCCAACTCCAAATGAAGGATCATTCAAAGCAAGTATCTGCAGAAATGAGGCAGCACAGAAATTCTTTCTAAATATCCATTATCAATGCAATAGTAGTTTCAGCTTAATTTCTCATCAAAGTAAACCAAGTATAGAAAATTGGTCACACTCCCAGTCTTGAGATCTTTAACATCATGTCCACCATTTATCTGTCAGAGGCTTCAAAGACAAAGATCCCGTGCTGCTCTTTAAGTGGTGACTTCAGGTTTAATTTTAAATTATGAGGTCTTATTAAAATATCAGGATTATTATTGCAGCCTGTAGAAGTTGAGGAAAAGCAAAGTATTATCACTTGTATTTCCCCAGTGTGCAGCGACCCTGCCCTCAACAGAGTCCTGTTGTGCTGGATACATCTAATCTTTGCATGCACAGCCTGAGCCATCCACTACAAAGCAATTTCTGAAGGAACCTGCCAGCAGTGCCAGAGGGATTTTGAAGCACAGGTAGGAGCAGTGTCCTAAATGCCACATTTTTAGGAAAACCCCTTTCTACAGAGTGCCAAAAGAGCGTGAGAAACCTGTGAAACTTTTTCACAGCTGTCCTCACCTGCCAGACAGTTTCAGTGAAGAGCAAATCATCACCATCTTCCACGGGGGGTTTGAGCCCAGCACCACACAGTCAGTGACAACAGCAGTTGCAGCACCACAGCTAAGCAGTGCCCACTAAAGGCAGAGACAATACTTCACCCAGGTCTTCCCAGTACCTGGGGAAAAAACTGGAATCATGGCAGTAGAGAACAGTAGTCCAGCTGAGATGCTTCTTGCTCTCTTGATTGCAGATGCCACAGTGGTTCCCACGTTCAGTCTCACTTGCAAGGGGCACATTCTGAATTGACTTCAGGAAATTCAAGGGATTCCTGTGACAGGAATTCAATACAGCCTTCAGCCCAGTGAGCAGATGGGGCTTGAGCTGTTAAATATGGCTGCCAGTAATGCTCATTTTTAAGGGACAAATTTTCATTGTTTAGATATTTATTTATCATTTTAGTTCCTAAGGAATTTGAAAATATTTTTTCCAGCCAATTTCTTATTCAACTTTAAGATTGGCTGTTATTTCATGACTGTTGTTTCTATTGAATTGCTGTCCACAGTTTTATGTTTTGGTTTTTTTCTTGCGTGGTTACCATTAATTTAGATCCTATCATTCATGTGGGTAATTCAGATCGTAGATTTGTCCTATCTTTATCCAAAATTAATCTTCATCTACTATAAACTTTAAATGTCACTGTGATGACCAAATCACCCAGTCCTGGATACGTCTCTAGTATTCCTGGTATCCTTTTGTAAATTCTACCTAAATAACATTATGCGCTCCTCAAAATAATGATACATGATCATTTATTGTGGTGATGTATTTTCATGGTCTCCTGAATTATAGGAATACAAGGTATCAGACTGTTGAAGCTTAGGTCATTCTCACTTGTTGAAAAGCTGAACTGTTTTTTGTATTTAGCCCAGTTCTTTTACTTTTGTTGAGGATCTCCAACTGAGATCCGATGACCACCCCAGCACGGCCTTTTCGGGTGACAGCAGACTCCAGACAGGGCAGGATGCCTGCTGCACACTGCAGCTCTGCAGAGAGCCTCCTGCTTGCTGTAAATACTTGTCATTTGGGACGGTTGTTAAACCAGTAGAGCAGCAGTAGGTCATCTGGCTGTGAGGAGCAGGACTGAACTGCATGAAAAATCCAGATGTGCTGCTTGGTCTAAAGGAAACCAACCCTTCCTTTCATGGTCGGTTCAGAAATAAACTCTGAATAGTGCTCTCCATCTTTATTTCTGCAAATCTTTGACTTAATTCACAGGAAGCACTGGGATTTAGCTTGGTGCTAGGAACAAAAATCATGGGTGGTTTTTTCCAGATTTTATATTTATTAGTGCTCAAATGATCATCGGATTCCTCTCAGCACTGGACTACAAGGCACTCCAAGCTCGCCTTCATTTTATTGTAGACCTGCTTTCATTTCAAATGAGAGCTCTACCAGTGAGTTGGTTGCAAATTATCAGCCTGTACCCCAAAAATTTGCTTTGCAAACCCCTGGCATTGCCTAGCTCTTTGGAGTAACTTCTTCCCTCTCTGTTTGAAACAGTATTATTTCCTGTAGAAGCAGAGGAGAAATGGACGCTGATAAAGAGCTACGGTAGCGAGTTCTTCATAGAACAATGTTTTAATGTTGAAAATAATTTGCAGTAAGTTTTATATACTCAAGCATGCTGTTAGGTGTGAGTCCAAAGACAACAGTTTTCCTTCTCTAGCTAACAGTACCAAAGCCACTGATGCTCCTCATCCCACAAAATCATTTTTGTTCCTTTCACATTTGATTATCTTTGTACGAAGAGAAAAAATTCTTCTCTCTTTTGCCCCATTTTTTTTCACTGAAAGTTGAATTTAAAAGAAAGTTAACTGCATGTTTCTGAGAACACTTGGTTTTGAATGTTGGATGTTCCTTTGGTTTTAGTATCAATAAAGGTCAGCCACTCCATTCTGTCACTGACAGGCTCCAGTTCCATTTGTCTAATATGTTCCACTTAGCATCACATACAACAATCAGACATATTCTTAATACTAGGAAGCTGTAGAAGAACAAAAGGCATGTGTGTGCTATCTAAGATTTCCTTGGAATGAATTACATTGGGTGAATTATTCGGAATTATTCAGGAAAAGAAATTGTTTACTATTCTATCATAACAGATGCTCCAGACAAAGAAAAGAGGAAGCTGTTGCAGCCTCTGACTGAGCCATAGCTTCTCACAGCTGAACATGGTTGTGCAAATTAGCTGGTAAACTTTATGGAAGAACCCAGAAAGAAGTAATTAGAATTACAGTGCTGGTTTGAGAATATGCAGTTTGTAATCAACCAAAATTGTGCAGTTTTCCATATTCTTTGCTGATAATGCAAATGTAACCTTTGAAGGAAACTGCTCTGTAGCACATCCTGAAAGCAAGAAAAAACATTTAAGTCCAAGCAAATCGCTTTGAGGACAGTAGGTTTTTTATGTCTTGGTCAAGTCATTTGTGGCCATTGCACAGATTATGAACAGACTCTACAAAGGTGTTTTGGTCACTGGCACAAGCTATGGTGCAGAACAAGATCCTGAGAGCAAAATAATTACCGTGAGACAATATGGAATGGCTTTGGACCGGGGGTTAAAGAACCGTAGAAAGAGACTTCAGTCTGCAGTGTGCTGAGTTTAGAGAAGACTCAAGGGAGACATGACAACAGCCTTCAAATATGCGAGAGAACACTTCAAAAGAGGAATACTACAAATACCTCAGGACTGCATAGACAAGAGAAAGAGCAACAAGCTTGAAATGCAAGCAGAGACAGTATATTACTATCAAGAAAAACCTTCTAATAGGAAGAATGGGTAAGTGTCAGAATGGATTGTCTAGGAAGACTGTAAATTTGCAGGCAGTGTTGTCATACAGTGGATCATATTTGCCAGCTCACAGTTATGTAGAGGACGTCCTCTACGCCACCAAAGTGTCATGGAGTAAGGGAATGTGTGAATACCTTACCGATCTCTTGCGGATTGCCCTGTTCTATTTTCTTATGTTGCACCAGATAAGGGGAAGAGGAATCATTACTGAGCTTGTCTCATTTCATCCCTACTGAAAAACTGAGGTTTTATCTGATTTTGGCTTTGTGCAACATCTTTGTTCAAATTCAAGATCTTCCTAGGCCCTGTCTTGGAAGATAAAGATGATATTTAAGGATAATTTTCAGTATTTTTTAATAATTAGGCTGTACTTCCTTTTACACATGCTGAAGATTCAGCTCTTGATCTGATGTTACACTGACACAAAGCAAGCAAGTGGCTTCCCATCAGAGAGGCACTCCCACTCTTCAACCTCTTATCCTTGGCCACATTCTTCTGGCACATTTCTTGTGTAAAATCAGCTGATTACAAGGTCCAGTCCAAGGCAGAGAGAGTGAACAGATGGATGGTTGGTGGTGACAGGGTTAGTGGAACCAACCCTCTGGTATCATCTCAGGATGACATGCAGCTACACATAAAATGACACTGTATCTCAGTATCAGCTGGTTCTACTGCAGGGTTACTCATTTGAAAAGCTGTCCAAGACTACTGTAGTGCACAATCTGCCCATGAAAATATGCTGCAGAATTTGGAGACCAGAAGTTTCTACAAGTACAACATAAGTTGCGCAGCAAACTGGCTAGGATTTCCAGGTAACTCCAACAGGAAAAAAACATGGAAATCTTGAACTGAGTCAGAGCAGTCTGCACTGTATCGTTTTAGATGCATAAAAACCTTTGACCTCTGCCACCTCCAGGGCTCATTCTGAAGCAATCGACATTTCACTGCTAATAGTTAAGTCACAGGAATGAGGCCAGGTTGAAATAGTGTTGTCACCTTCTTTGAAACCAACACAATACATAACTACTCCATAAGTAATTATCATACAAACGTAGTTTGTTTTTCCATACAAAATAGCTTTCCACGTCATCAAATTATCATCAGAGTTTTTCAAGACTCCACCTTATAGCATGCAGGGGTTCCTTTTGCTTCATCATAAATTAGTGTAATTCAAATTCCTGTCCTACTTACAGTAGGGACAGATCATACCATAATACTGATCGGTCCTCCCAAGATTTAGGGGTTTTTTTTGTTTTTTGCTTTTTATATGACTGTTCTAAAGTCCATTGCCTGGGTTTGGTTTAGGTCCTGTTAATTTTTAGATGTTTTTTTCAGATGCCCAGAATACACCTTGGAAACTTATAAAGCGAAGTGAACATTCAGCTGCATTATATGGCATGGAGATACAAGGTCCCTGAAGCAAGTTAAATACAAATAATTGCTATCTTTTTCACAGTCACTGTTGCAAGCTTTTTCTCCTCTGTGTCTTGATATATGGTACTGGATGCAACAGAATTTCTCCAGATGGAGAAAGATAAATGTCAAACACATAATAATGAAAATACATTAAGATGTTGCACACCATAAGTATGTGTCACGGCTTTGCCAAAGAAAGAATATTTGCTATTGAAGTATATTGCCAACGCTCTGAAAAACTGGCTGGTCAGTAAAACTTTTTCTCTTTTTTGAGATACTTCATTAATAGTGTGTTGAGACAAGTTGCAATAGGCAGCATATAACCACAGCTGTGTGACCTGGATCAGAGAAATATTCAATTATTTTTTTTTTCTATAGTCTGGGTCTCCAAAGATTAGAAACACATCAGCATAAACAGCAAAGCTTAGGCTGGCAAATGGTAAGGCCTTGATCTTCATATCTAATTTTGCCTGCCATACCCTATAGTATAGACACTCCCTGAGAAACACAGGTATTGTGTTTATCGGGAGAGATTTAAGACAATTCCTAGGACATTCTCTCACATTCTTGCACTCTCTACAAAAGAAAGAGAAAATTATAGAATATGTCCAACAATTAAAATACTTCAGTAGTTTAACCACTTTCAGGTTGCAGGCTGCTACCGCTTGCTACACCTTACCCCGGGATGAGTGTGTTGTCTGGAGAAGCCTTTCGGTAACATCTTTCTTGTTCTTTCAATTAAAACAGATATGTACAATTAAACCTGCCTGCAGGGTGCTGTAGGACACTAATAAAACTGAGTACCTCTGCTGCAAATCTCTCCCATTTCCCTGTTCACCCACATTTCAGGCAAGCCTGCTCCTATTTACAGTGACTGGACATTAGGGTATCAAATGCCAGGAAGGGAAACAATCATGTCCTTCCCCGTGATCTTTAAGCTCTCTTAATTAACACACCTATTGAGCTCATTCTACACATCTCTTGTTCTCTGCTTGGCTTCTTCCATTACAACCTGCAGAAAACAGCATTAAAAATGTCATAAATCATGCATCTTGGGGAACTATAATTTTGTAATCACCTTACTGCATTTGTAACATTAATTTTCCTAAGAGTTTAATTTAAAAGCTAAACGTGACACAACAGATGGCAAAATTGGATTTATATGCTTAAACTGAATAAACTCAACCTAATGCCCTACCATATTTTGTTCATAAACATTAGCTGGTTTAGGGTGACCCCATCACACTGACAACACAGAGAGCTTTGTTTGAACTGTCTTCTACATCACTTCATACTCAGCATGAAGGAATAGAAATGGAAATTATAATTTTAGCTACTTGAAAGCTGAATAAAGGAAACTAGCACTGTTGCATAAATATTCATTTATGAATAAATATTGTAAAAAGTTATGTAAAAGTAAATTTTTTTCTTAGAATTCTCGGACCATTACATTCATTATATGTTGTAGAGTGGAAAACTTTAAAAACATGCAATTTAACAATACAAGCAGACCTTTGAGCTCAATTCCAAAATATCCAAAGGAAATATCATAAGAGACACAGGGAGTCTGCTGAAGGAGTGGATGAAGCTAAACTGGGATACAGGAAACTTGGACACAAGCTTTGACCAGGATCAAGGTGTAACCTTTTCCTCTTTCGTTTGAGACCTGCAGCTCCCAAGCAAGGAGGTGAATCCATGTCATGGGAGGTACACAAGGAGGGATGAGTGGTGCCAATAAGTCGGTAGGAAGGCAGGCTCAGAGATGGATTGTCCCACACAGCTTTTCTGACTCCAGCCTCCCTCAGCTGGGGCAGGACCAGCACTCCCATGGCAGGTGCACAGCATTCCAGGAGCTCCTTAGGATCCCCATCCCTGGATGCTGTCAGTAGTGTTAACACCACGCACGTGCAGACAGGAGATTTTCCATTCCCCCTCATCAGCACAATGCACACTACCACATCTCCCAAACAAGTGTGTGATTCCTATCACAGCCATGATTATCCTTCCCCCAGCTGTTGGGGGTGAACCTACACATATGAACCACTGGACAGTTCTGCCAGTGCAGAGTTTGGCTCACAGGTCACCATGTCCATAGCCATGTTTCCTAATGAACTTCCCTGGTGGTTTTAAGCACGTAATTTAATGGAGATATCCTAATCCTAGCCATAAATTTCCCTGCAGTCACTGACTACCCCAGCACAGAACTATTTCCTAACGTGCTGCTGCAACAACCTCAGCATGTAAGCACACACTTAACAATCTGCCATCCTGGTCTGGGCCCAGTGGGACAACATCTGTCCTGAAGAGAAGCCTTTCAGCACTTGCTCCAAGCAATGCAGGCAGAACTATCACTTCTGTTACTGCTCTGAACAAACACTTTTCCCATATCCAGTTATCACCTACACAGCCAGCACCGGAATAAAGGCTTATGTCTTTTTCGACAGCTTCCTCCAGCCCACCAATACCACCATTGGTATTTTGTCCAGATTATACTGCTCCTAATGAGCTCAGTGCAAGCCATGAGGTGCTGGCTCCTCCCCAGCTCTGTTAGTCCCATAGCTGTGGGACACCATTCCCCCAGTTGACAAACTTTCTATTTGGTCTCACACAATCCCCAGTGAATAAAGGAATAAGAAAAGAGAACCTCTCAGTGCCCCATAAGGCAGACTCACTGCTCACCTTAACAGTCTTCATGTCACGACAGGAGGAGCTGCTGCCTTAGGATTTTAGCTGTTGTATTTTTCATATCCTGTAATGCTTTATTGTGTAAGTATAAGAGTCTGTATCTCCTGTTAGCTACTGTTCTCCCATTCTGGTTAGACAAAACAAATCCTCTCCAGGCCTGACCTCCAAGGACACCTTACAGTCTCAGGCCTCAAAATATGTAAACAAAGTGGATCAAGGGGGAGCAAACTGGGGGTAAATTACTTCATTACCTGAAATTGTAATTGGAGAATTAACCCCCTATATGCAAATGGACCAAGCTTATAAAAGTATGAAAATCGGGTGCAGCCCTTGCCACTCTGATGGCCCAAAAGTGTACCTTGAAGGCCCTTCAATAAATATACCCACTTTTATTCTCTTAATTTTGTCTAGCCTCTGTTTTTAGGTAGCCCCTTCAAGGCATCAGAGCAACCATCACCTCCTGCACTCCACAGCTCATTGTTTATGGTGTCCCAGACAGATGAGCAGAGGGCAAGAAACCTAAGAATTAAGAAAAGGGGTGCTGATGGCCATATAGTTGGATTGTCAGTATTAGGCACTCTTGGCCCAAGTACTGCACTCATTACAGTGTTCAGAAACCTTTTGCACTGGTTCCTTACTCTCACATGCAGGAAAGAAGAGCAGCAACAGGCATAGGAACAAAAAAATCTGAGGATATATGTAACAGGGCATTATGTCCTCCCATCATATAAGCACAGCCTCACTGAGAAATGGGCACATAGAGCACATGCAATTCAACCCTGTAACTGTACAGGGCTATTTCCACAAGAAGTGCCAGCTCACATGGGGCTTGAGCAAATTCATCAGCAAAGCAATGGGAACTTACTTCACCTTAAGGAAACCTTCATTTTGGAAGTGAGCAGAGAAAGCAGGGGCCTTCAACATCTGAAACTGTTCTGCTGAGATAGACACTGTGACAGAAACTAAAAGATATTTAATAATATAGGATCCACAAAAAAAAATATACACTTCAGAATCTGTTGGTCTAAGCATGAAGTTTTCATCTGTGGCTTTCTCTATGCGTCCATTTCCCCACCTTCTCTGTTGTAGATCATGTGCAAATTGCTGTGACCTGTGAAACAGATCCATGAAGAGGAAATTTAGGGGCCAGCATAAAGGATAAAAGAGGACACAAAATTATGATGATGTCCTACTAAACCATCCAGAGAGGTCAAAGTGAGAAGAACAACTTAATCCTTTGAGCCTGCTTGTAAACCGCAGGAAGCTCCATTAACTCCTGATGGTTCATCGTAAAACTTTAGCTCTTGCACTGTGGGATGGATGCAGAGCTGGCTCCTGCCAGGAGAGACAACAGCCACTCTGTGACAAAAACCACTGTGCAACTACCGCAGCACTGCCACTGGGTCACAAAGATGCTCAAATTTATCAGCAGAATTTACAGTCACCTGGGAGTGCACCAGTTGCAGAGTCTGGCACAAAAGCCAGAGTTAATATAAAAGATCTGTTACGAGCTGCAAAACACCCTGTCCCTTGCAAGCATTAATCTCAGACTATTCACACATGCTGGATATGGCATCATTACTTATCCTGGCTTTGGAGCTCGGAACTGCTGGGACTGGCTGCTAAGATCTTCATAACTAACTCACCAAGACCCCTCATTACAAACCCTTTGGTTTAAATCTAAGGCATAAAGAAGACTGTAACAGCAACTTTTAGGAAAGGGGTCACACAGGCTTCATCCTGTAGCTGGGACAGTTCACAACATATGAATAAATAAATTCTCATTCTGGGAAACTGACTGTCATAAATTAAACTATGACCAAAAATTCACTGGAACAATCACACCCTCTGGTCCTTCTAGGTTTCCATAAAACTTCTTCAGGGATTTTTTTGGACCTAAGGTGTTCCAATATTTCTATTTAAAAACTGAACACATAAAAATATTTCGGAACAAACTGCACAAACAGAATACATCTAAATTATATCAATTTGTTATGATGCTGAGTAACAACAGTTTCAGAGAAATATGTGTTACTGAATGTTTGTCACGCTCTATAGGAGATGCAGGTACACTCAGATAAATTTTTTTGCAACCGGTTCCTTCAAACACGTCATCTGCTGCATCCAGGAGAACACTGGGGCAGCTCTGGTAAATAAAAACCCATTAAGTACACTCTATCATAAATGCCTGAACATTGTTATCATGATCACATTTTAATCCCCCTTCTGGTATTTTTCGCTCATAACGAAGCTCTAAAATCATGCAAACTGTCTTGTTAGTAGGCCACAAAAGCAAGATAAAATGCTTTTTTATTGGTGAAGTTTAATTGCAAATCCCATGTAGACCAGCCCTGCCTGTCTTCGCAATGGGTTGTTTGTCATGTGCCCCCTTTCAAACATTTCCTATTGACAATGTTTTTCCCTTATACGGGCACAAGAACTAAAACGGCACTTCAGAAATTAAAAATTGATTTTAGCCCCAAAAATCTGACTGTGCATGAAAAAGAAAAGAAAAAAAGAAGACATCTCTATCTCTAAAGGCTGTTTTAAACATGAGAAGTGTTTGGAGCTTTTTTTGCTGGGTTGTTTTCACACTGCTTACGTCTCTTCATATTTCTCGGGATGACGACAGTGCCTTTTAGAGATACAATTTGTCTCTCACTGACTGCTGGGGCTGGCTGCTAAGGTCTACATAACTAGCTCCTGAAACCTCTCACTGCAAAACCTTTGGTTTAAATCTAAGACATCAAAGGAAATTAGTTAGGCAGATGCAAGATAGATGTCGGCTGTAGCTTATGAGAAAAAATATATTTAATAGTCTTAATTGGAATAAAATTCATTATCTTCTAACCCACAGATGGTTTTGGCACAGGGCATAAAGGGTTGCAACAGGGTTATAACAGGCTTAGTTTCATGTTTTTAACTGGATTCAGTAAAAAGAGGAGGGCAGAGAAAAATTCAAGGTAGTTTTAACTTATGTATTTATACTGCCTGTATGTTCCCGTTATGATAATAAGCAAAATGGATTAGTTGGGCTATAAAGGTTGTTTAAATTACATTTCATAATATAGCATTAATGAAAAATACACATCAGAAATAGGTCAGGTTTGGTTTAGAATTCAAACAACATTAGAAGCAGGATTTAATTAGCTATTTATCATTTTTCATTTAAAAGGCATCTTGGAGTGATATGTGCCCTTACTGATCAGGAGCTGTGGTCATTAACCACTCTGGCCTTACACAGCCCCAGACCAGGAGTCTCCAGACCCCGACTCCATGTGAGTCCCCATCGTCCCGCAGAGAGGACTCCCCATGAAGTGAGGCTGTCCCAGTTACACACAGCCAAAGCTCCCATGCTTCCATGCTCCCAGTGCTTCCACGCTCTCCTTGACAGACTGTCACTGGCTCCATCACTTTATGAAAATAGGAATGACAAAAATTTTCAAACATCCAATAATTTTGAGGGCTCTCATTTTCTGGGTGCCAGTAGAGCATTTCAGATTGAGCAACTGAGACTCGAGGTACCCAGAATTCCTGGATGATGTTCTAAACGACAGTCTTACATGTCTGGATCAAAATACTGCAATACTTTTGAGTCCTCTGCCCTCCCTCCGCTTCCCAAGTCCTATCCCCTGACTTCCCAGGGTTTTACAAAACCTGGTGATTTCAGGTGTTCTGGCTATCACTGGGCAGGAACCAGCAGCCACCAGATGAGGTGCTCCCTTGGCGACTGCTCCCGGGTGCTCCCTGCTGCCTTCTCTCAGGGGGGACGCTGAGCTGGAAACACACAGACATTGCCTCCTACCAGTAGTTAAAGAGCTGTCTCCCCCTTGCAAAATCTCACCTTCATGTGCAACAAATCTTTACTCACAAGTATTAATTTCCTCTAATGGTTTATTTCAAGTTACCTATTACTTTGCCTTAGAACATTTGTTTTCCTTTTCTTTCCAAAGAAAATGCCTTAGGAACTATGATGTTGGTTGAGGATTTATGGGTTATATACGCTCTGGCCTATGACAGTGGGACAATTACTTTGAGCTTACAGGCATTTCTTGGAAGGTACCTCTCTCCCGAGGACTATATGAAATTTTGTTAAAACAAGGAAGATGCCCTAATGACCAAAGGCTATCAACAAAACTGTGTTACAAGATTAAGGGCACCTTTCTTTCTCTCTTTTCACTAAGCCTCTTTCAAGTCCTATTGTTCAAAAAAGCCTGCGAGAAATTCATATATCTCTCCCACGAGAATTAGTCAACAATTATTCTGCTTCCAAGAGAAATTTATTTTGAGTCAATGTTTTTTAAGTCTATCTGTTCATCAGGCTTACTCATGCATTAAGGATGATTTTCAGTGTTCAACAGCAACTCCTGAAACAAGGAGCAATTAGAAACATCTGATTTCATGATGCATATTCCCTCCAGCAAACTGAGACACTGTCTCCACATGGAAAATGCAAAGACTCTCTGTCTTCCATGCAGTTCCATATAGCAAAACCAGCTAAATTTCAAAAGCTGAAATACAACAATAGCTTGGCTCATGATGAAAGTTTTCAAATGAGTGAATTTAGTTGTACGACAGTAGAATAAACATAAACATTAACTCAGCTCAACACAATCAAGGAAAAAATGGCCAAGAATACAAGCAAGAGCACCCAGCCATGAGCACAGGTCAGAAAGTCCTCACTTTGCCCTGGGCTTCTTGCCTAAATCCAGGCAAGTTCTGCAATTACTTTGCTCTTGTCCTGCAAACCCACAACAGGATCCATCCCACAGACACAGCTTACAAACTCACCAGATAACTTCTGGTGAAATGTTTTAAATAGCTGCTGACTGTTATTTAAAAGTGAACATTAAGAAGTTAATGGTACCTTTTACAGGCACTAAAAATTAGGTGTTTAATATTAAAATATTTAAGTGTTGCACCACTGCCAAGAGCCCATCTTCTGCCTCTGACCCCCTCCTGCAACCTCTGGTCTGAGCACAGCAGAAAAGGCAGAAATATCCAGGGGTATGAGAGTCCAAACTGCACGCTCTGATATAGATCTGGATGTAGGAAATGCCCAGTCTTAATGATAGAAAAGCAACTTGTTTGTCCTTTTTCATTCATACACAGCAATGGGCTCACCAGCTTGCCATAGTTTAATAAAGATCAGAGATTAAAGGCACTTTATAAACAGCTTCTATCTGTAGCAAGAAAATAAGTGTTAAATAGCACTTTCACCAGTGTTCCAGATGGAAATAGTTAAAAAATAAGCAAAACAGGTCTCAAAAACATCCATTCTTTATTGGTTAATGGTTTCTGACACTACAATTTCTTAGACATGGTCTGTAACTAACAGTTATAAAAGCACAACTTTCCTCAGTCAAATTACGCAGCACAGACGAAAGAGAGCTAATCCACAAGGCCACATGGATATTACATTGCACTTTACATTGAAACTGTGAAAGGTGGCCTGACCAGGAAAAGTAAAACATTACACAGCATGGCTTGCTGATCCATTTTTTCTTGCCACAACCAGGAAAAAGATACACAAGGGGCAAAGGAAGCAATCTCTAGTAGGGGTCCTGGAAGAGCATTTCTTAGAACTTCACATTTTGGGCTCTGCCACACAAACAGATGCAGAAATGTTATGTCACAAAATACATCTACTTCTCCTATTTTCTCCTCCTGGCTTTCTTTTGTGATTTCATTTAATTTGATTTCTGTCTTCTCCAGATGCAGAGAATTGGCCCTGTGGACACACCAAGGCAGGTAATGTTCGTAAGTGAACAATCTGTCTTGCAGTAGCATGGACAAGTTTTCTCGAGGGGGAAATGTCAGCATAATTCATCAGCAAGTAAATAAATAGAATTAATGGGCAAGGCCTAAATACAGTGTATGCTTTCTTCTCATCAGCACTAAGAAAAGGAGCCAAAGCAAAGTGAAATGAAAGCAGGCAGCAGCCTAGAGTACTAAAATAAATATAATATTTTAAAATAGAGAGAGAGAGAAAGACATAAAAAAAGATAAAGAGAAAATTACTTCAAAAGCTAATTTGGAAAGAGTGTTATTTTACAGTGTGTCCTGAACTGGGATGTGCTCCATCTGAACACAAGAGTGGAGTATTAAGCTTTCTAAAGTTGGTGACTAAAAGCTAAACAGCTCCATCAAGAGGGTGTAATTCTGCAGCAGTCACTGCAGTGGGAGTCACAGGGGCAAACATCCTCACTAACTGCAAAATGAGACACTTCTCAAAGCCTCCTGTGACATGGCTACTGAGAGCATTCATGGACTGCACCCAAGAATCCCAGAAAGCTTTTCCATTCCTGCATCCTGGAAGAATCCAGTGCTCAACTGATCTGCACATGTAGCACCACAGTTATACACGTTTAACGTAACAGCATCCAAAATGAGCCAAGGCTTTCCTTACAGGACGAAAAGGAAGAGAGAGCTCTCCTAGTGAGTTCACAGCCTCTACATGTGAGCAGTGCTATGGCTTCCCAACATCAGCAAGGGGAGAGTCATCCATGTCCAGCACTCCACAGTGAGCACCATCTGCCTTTTTATCTCGGATTTTCTGCTGTGTCACCATATTCTTCATATGTTTTGCCCCTTGCTTATTGAAAGAGGTAGAAGGGGCTGTTTTGCCATGCAAATGAAATCTCACATTCTACAACTAAAACACATTAACGTTGCTCAGGATTCTTTCCACTTGTTTGTGCTGCTTCATATTCCCCTGATCATTTATTACCTGAGCATCTCACGGCAGTTTAGCAAATTCTCCACTGAGTTAGGGAACCAGAAATATTTCCAGGTGACTGGGACAGAAGTACTAAATGACTGGTTTAAAGATGTATGATAGTATGCAGCAGAAGCCCAGGTCTCCTGAGTTATAACCTTGTGAGGTCACAGCACGGCCATCATGTGACTGCAACTGAATAATGACATCAGCAATGAAGTCATGATCCCTACTGATTTTTTCCATCCCCTGTACATGAAGGCACCCCTTTCCCACTACTATTCAGCCGTTTTACATATGCCCAACAACAACTCACTCTTCTGAGAAGTGTCACAGAAAGGGAGTAAACTGCACTGTTAATCCTTGAAAACAATAAATCTAATACTATTTTTTCTCACAGTATCACTCCACTGTTGTGTCACTCAGACTGCAGACTCTTCAGAGCTGAACCAGACAACATTTTCTATCTTATTCAGCATGCTGTGGGCACCAGTAGGGATGTTTAAAGACTGTTGCAGTGTTCAACCAGATAGCAGCCAGAGAAATTAAAGGGAGTTATGCAGCTGAATCCTTTAGTCATCCATTTATGCTTCCCCTTCCTCATAAATCAAAGGACAGGAAAGCAATTTAATCAGAAATAAACATAGAATTAGCAGTACAATTCAGCGCCTTGTGCTCTTTCCTCATTGCTTTTGATAAATAGAGTCAGCAAACAACCATACAGAAAAAAAAAAGAAAAATTTAAACCCCCACTAGTATCACCATGCTGCAGATTTAGTGAAGGCCTGTTCTAGTCTTAAAATGAATTTTCTTCTGTCTCCTCTTCTTCTAGTCCAGTGCAATCTGGTAAATAACTGAATTTTCAGCTTCTTATTAAGGATCTGACACCAATTGTATTATTGCAAAGCTTAGAAATCGCAGACTGTACTTAAATATTTGTTTTATACAAATGTGCAGTCCAATCACAATGATGTGGCTGGATCTCCTTTACCCAGAATTCTGTTCTGATGTCATATGTAGATATATTTGCTTAAGGACATGGTCAGGAGGCCACTGAAAAATCTTGGTGAAAATGTAATGGAAATGGACAATGGTAACAAAAAGAAAGCAAGCTAGCCAACTATTAAGAATATGGTAATTAACACGTAAAACCTTACTGAAAAGTTTAAAGACTCTGTTGCCTTAGAAAACCGTGTTTCTCTATGGCCCTCTCATCCCACAAAAAATGCAGTCAGAAGAGAATCATAAGTACAAGTAAACATTTAGGAGCACAGAAAGCCTGTAACAAAGAGTTGGAGACATTAAAAATATTAAATAATATATAATGAGAGGATAGAAAACAGATGTATGAAAACAGCAAATGCCATGAAGTTAGCCCTTTACCCTCACTGAAAACGTAAACATCACGATATAGAAATAAACTAATGAAAAGAAATGGTTCCAAGTGAGTGGCAAAATGTTTCCCATGGGATTATCTTGGGGAAGGTGCTGCCCAAAGATAGCATAAAGGCTAAGTATCTTTAAAGAATTCCCCAAAGACACCATTTTCACAGAAAAACGGAAGCCTCTAAGTAATATTTGGCACATTAAAATACAGATGAGAGATTTAAAAAATGCTTTTTAAAGTATTTTATTGACTAAGCCAAAGAGTAATGCGCTGAATCAGAAGGCAACTTCCCCTCTAGGAAGATTATTCCATAGCATCTATCAGTGGGACAAACTTTCCCCTTAAACATCTGCCAGTCTCAGCCAAAGAACAAGCTGGTCTGAACCTCCTTATTTTGCAGCAAGACTTCCTAATTCCCTCTGGCAACTGCACTCCTGGGAATGAGAAAATGCTGTACCTGCGCCAAGGTTTGCACCAGTGGCATGTAAACAACAGGCAAACCAACACACACTTCACAAGAGGCTTGTGAGGAAGAGCACATGTGCTGTGCTTTCAGCTGCCAGCACCAGCCTCTCCAGGCACGAGGGCTGGCTCCAGTGCACATGGTGCCTCCAGCAAAAATCACCAATAGCACTGATCACTCCTACGGCAGCTTTTTGCAGTCTTCTCACTCCCAAATGCTTCTCCGTGCTCCCTGACAGTGCGTATCCATCACGTCCGACCCCGCAGAGCCCTCTCCTGCAATTATCCTATTACACCTAACACACTTAAAAATTAATTAATGCTCCTCTGCACTAAGACGCCATAATTAAACTCTTTCTCTTTTCATTTAAGACTGAATTTAACTGAGGGTTTGGTGGCACTGCAGTATGGTAGCGCTCATGAAGACAACACTGACCTGAGACTTTTGCAACAGGTTTTGGCCAAATAATTGCCAAGGGCCTCCTAGAACATCAAGATTTTGACCTTCAGCAATTTACATTTATAATCACCACAGCTTTCAGCAATATTAGCTGAAATAGACTCATGGGTGACGATAGAGATCTCAAAGAGAAAAGCGAAGTCTTCAGGATTTTTTCCCCCAAAATGAGCATCTCTATCTTTCTCTCACATATGCAGAGCAGTGACCCAGCCTTTGTGATTGACAGTGGAGAAGAATAAGATGATATTTCCTGACCTTTAAGAAGCATTTGCTGATCAGCACTAACTGCACCATTTCACTCATCTTGTTACGTAGTAGTTTTGCTCTAAAGTAAAAAAAAGAAAGCTGAATTTTGCTCTTTGCATAATACCACAAATATTGTCCTGTTCTCAGTGCCATCACCACATGTCTTGAAAAGGGAGAAGCCCTGGTTTGTTGTTTGCATTCTGCTCCTACTGAAGACAGGCTGGCTGGAAATACCTGACATCAGATTAATGTACATACATAAGAGTAGTGGATTTATTAAACTGTGCTTAAAGAGAAAAGATCAGCTTTTGGTCAAAATGATCAGCAGGGTTTTTTTTTTATTATTATTTTATTATCTGAAAAGCATTTAGTTTACCTCCATGTAAACAATATGTATATTTATATACCCATAGTCAGCCACACTAAGAAAGTTCATCTTCACTGCAGTCAGAACATGGGACTGCTGCTTACCTGCAGGCATAAAGACACCTCTGAACCACCCAGGGTAAATCCTAATCACACTGTGGTCAGACCAAGGTGGATACCAGTACTGACTGGCTCTCCAGGTGTTCAGCCAGGACCCTACACAAGCTTTGCAACTTGCATAATCACAGCTGATGGTCTCTGTGCCCAAGTGCACAGCTCTGGGCCACTCGGTGCGTGCACTGATTCACCTGGACACAAAGGACCATTCAGCATCCAAGAGGGCACTGACACACTCGGGGCACTGGTAGGCCTTCAGCTTACTGCAAGGGAGTTTTTTGGCAGTTCAAGCAAAGCCTCAGGGAACGGAAATGACTAATTTCTTTCTCAGAAAGGCTAACTTCAGCTGGAGATGATGCTGACTAGAGATTGCTCCCAGTTGCTCCCAGGGAATGTCTGTTCTCACAACACTGCCTGTGGGCAAATGAAGCCTTGTGATGGGCCTTTTAATGATCCTATGGCACTCACCATGCTCTACCCATCCTCTCAGCACTTCTTGATATAAAAAAAATACAGGGAGTTTGAAAAAAGCACCAAACTTTACCCCAAAACCTACCTGCACCACTACTGCCTGACAGCATTATATGAGTATTCAGAGCCCTGGGAACGGACTCACCCCAAAGAGAAGAAACGCTTTCAGACTGTAGGCCTGAGGAGGCGTTAGGGAAGAAAAGTATTGCTGGGCAAGATAAAGGAGTATGACCGCTGTGTTTGATGGGAGGTTCTCAGGAGTGGGAAAAGGAAGCAGTCTTCCTGTCTGGACAGCCATGGGATTAGTGCATAAGGCAACACATTTTGTCTTCTGTTCCCAGGTCTTGTCTCTCACATGTACATCTGGATTCTAAAAAGAATAATTAGGAATTTGCAAGAGTTTGCTTTGACCAGAATATTCAGCTTCTTTCCCTCTCTGGTGACCACTACCACCAGTAATTATAAGCGTACACTAGCAAGATAACCCATAAAATCAGCACTATTAATTTCTGTATTTTCACACTTTTTGATTACTGCACACCCCATAGCTCCTTCAGTATAGACAGACTCCTGTCTTTTACTTATGTCATAGATTTTACATATATGTACACGCATACACACACATCTTTTTTTTTTTTACATATGCCACACATTGATATATTTTATGTATTTACTGTTGCATTTTAATCAAGCAGCATACTAGCAAAACCAGCTTTGTTGGAAGTTTTAAAGTACATTGTAGAAAATCGAGAAATAAGATTCAACTCCCAAGAAGTGGGTTGGAATACTTGGGAGTGGCATTTACAAATACTAGATTTGGAACAGGAAAGCCAAACCAATAAAAACATCTGGAGATTTAGAGTTACTTTTCAGTAGTTCTGTCCTCTTTTAAATTCTTTGCAATTCATTGTCATAAGTCTCTATTGACATTTCTAAGAACATACCCTGTATTCACACTTTTAATGAAAACAATTTGTTATGGGATTTACTGCTGAGCAAGGATGAAAGTCACACTGTCCTCGAGGAACTAAAACCTGCTCTGGCTGTAGCTCTGTCAGAACAGGCTCATCTGCTCTGACTGCTCTCCTTTGCAGACACCCAGAGAGAAGTGTGTGTGGAACTATGCCAGTCTGCAAAACCCCCTGGCCTCCCTCCTGAAGCTATCAACTCCATACCATCATTTGGGAAGGCCATTCCAGTGACCATTCACTGGTTCATTAGCTAACAGACTAATCCAGTGAGGAGTTCTCTCCTGCGTCCATAAGAAAATCACATCCATGGATTAATCCTCTTGTCTCAGTATATTTCCTTCCTGTTTTCCTCCTTCCTCCAAGAATATATTAAATGTCTTTCTCCATCTTCACCCCTTCATCCCATTAAATTCAGAGATTATTCCTGCACTTCTGAGCTGCACCTAACAATGATATATTCACAATATTTCCATTTGCTTGTGTCTTAACAAAATGGTTCACATAGTGAACATAGTGTGTTTTTATCAAATGAACAAAGAAAGAAATCAAGTCTTTCCACTGCCTGTTCAGTGGATGACTATCTGCGTTTATGGTTTAATATTTATGTTCTCCTACGCTGTGCAGGTTTGTTGCGTCTTATGTGTACTACTATTGATGAATTAGGTGTGCAAGATTTTGCTACTTTTTACACAAATCAGTAGAAACTTGGAGCCTAAATCAGTGTGGAACTAAGAAAGAAATTAAATTGCTGTTTCATGGTTGCGTGGACTGGAAGGAAAACAAAAAATGAGATTACAACCTTAAAAACAAGAAGCTGGAGGTACAGTAAATAGCACAGGTCCATCATCTCTGACTTGTGACATCTCTTACAGGGATGGGAGGGAATCAGAAGGGTGACCTTGAAACATAACGAGGTAAAATTAACAGAGAAGGCAAGAAGAAATACAGATATATACCCTGTGGAAAGGAAGGGAAAGGAAGGTAAATCAAAAGTTCATTTCCACCACTGTGACTCTTACAAACCATGACCAAGGAACAAACCAAAACAACACATGTTCGTAGAGTCAATAGCCTGCAAGAAGCACAAATGCCTAGAGAGCACATCTCACATTAGTGAGTGACCACCACTCCTTGGTCAGCTGCCATGGCCCACCAGGCACCACAGCAAGCTACAGTGAAGGTTCTGAGTAGTTACTTCAACTAGAATTTCAACAGAGAATTAAAGTTCCTGCTTCTCCATTCCTAGATTTCTCATGAAAACAAAGCATTCCAATTTCATTCCGCATTTATTTCCACTCTGTTTGGGGGCTTGGTTTGTATTTAAATAGCAATAAAGTAATTGTAACCAGCAAACTTAGGATGAAACTGTTGCATCGCACTTCTCTCCTTGATCTTCTGGCTTAGCTCAGCCAGTCGGCTTTTCTCCAGCATCAACTTTTTTTCCCCCTCACTTTTTCTCATTTCCTTCATGTTTCCTGTGCAGAAAACTATAAATTATTATTTTGAGACAGACTTTTGCAATACAGCTTCATCCCAGAACTGCCCTAAAAATCACAAGGAACTCATCAAACAATGCACCTCTCACCCAGAGCAAGCATACTCTGTCTCACTTGATGAGTCTAATTAAAGTTTTCAGAGTGGGATACCCAAAATGATTATTTGCTCTACAGGGTTTCAGAAGGAGCAGAAAGTGTTTAAATATCCTAAAATTAGACTTATTTGACCAAATGCCCTAATTGTGCTTCAAGTATTTTTAATTTCCCTTTTTTAAAAAACATAACATGCGTGTCTTGGAGGAAGGGCCGTTATTTTTTTTTTAACAAGATAGCTATATTATTTGTAACTAGCTGTTTTACACAAATATTTATATAGAGATAATCTTCCCCTCAAAAAAAAAAAAAAGAAGACCCCATGTACCAAGTCAATTTCTATTTTAACTGTCAAAAGAACTTGCCTTGTCATACTATTTTTCAGCATATCCCTTTTGTTCCAAGTTTTCAAGACCTGAATAAAAATGAGAAGCTATTAGGCAGCACAGAATAAAAAGAGATTGCTCTGTAAATTTTCTTAGAAATTACAATGTTTTATGCAAATCAGCACATTTCAGCCAACAGATTTGTTCTTTAGCTTCAGCATATATAATTTGATTCCACATCAGCTTGTGGGCATTTTTCAGATTAATCTCCCCTGATCTTTTGTCCACATCATTTTAGTGTACAATAAAAATCACATTAAAGCTTCGGTGGAGTCTAAGCAGTCCCAAGAGGTTATGGCTCTCTCTGAAGAGCAGAGTCCAGATCTAATTTCAGAAGAAACCAGGTAGGATTTACATTTCTGAATGTACATATGACAGATCTGTGTCCATTCAAGTAAAATCCTGCAGCTTCTTCCTGCAGTGTTTTCTCCCTGTTGTGCTAGAGCATCCTTATCACCAAGATACACATGCAATCAAAAGGAAAGTTAGAGTTTGGGATTTTTTTATTTGTTTCTCTTTTTAGACACATATTACGTATTCAACCCGTTCCACAGTTCTAATGCTTTAGAGGGAAATGAGGTTTTCTCTATTCTTTTTGTCTTCTACACATTTTTTTCCTGAAACTTCTCAAGGAGGAGCACTTCCTCTGCTGGGTTAAGGGCAGGTGCAGTTACTGTCCCAAGAGTGTTCCCTGTTTGCATGCATTACTGCGAGAGAGAACGTCCCTCAAGAGGGATAGGGCTTCAGGCTAGGAATCTGACTCTCTTTAGTGCAGAGGGTATCATGCCTCTGATACACAGTTTGATTTCAGCTATTTTTCCAAAGAATATAGATTGAAGGAAAAACACAGCAAAAAACAAATACATCAGTGCCCATAAAACACTTACCTATCTCTGCCTTTCTCAACTGTTACATTTCATAGCATTCGTACCATCCATATCCTTCTCCCCAGCTCAGAAATATTGCCCACTACTTCCTACATCAGAGCAGTTTTTGTTGCAGAAGAAAGTGCTGGGTGAGGCAGAGTCAAACTTTTGTCCTTGTTTGATTGTAAAGGTCTGAAACCTTTGAGTTTTCCATTCCTTAACTATATACTGATGAAATATTTTGACAAGGCTGAATTGAACTTCGCTTCACAGACTATGGTAAATTTGATCTTCATTCCATCACTGGACTCTTAAAAATTAATTTTCTTATCTCTAAACCACAGAAATATGAATTAGAAAATTGTGGAGCATTTATCTTATGTCAAGATAAACTGGCAGTTTGAGCAGCACTCTTTCTTCCTCTGCTACTAACACCCACAAAGAAATCTGCTGACCTGGTGTTAGAGCATTCTTCCTTTTCTATCCACCAGCTGAAGCATTCCTTGGAGCCTCTATTTGTCCTTAGCATTGAAAATTGATTTACAAAATCTCTGGAAAAAAATGCCTGTGCAAAATCCACATTGATGTATTGATTCAATAAACATAAGTTTATCACACAAAAGCAAAAATTTTACTTATGTGTCATTAGTCAGTCTTAATCAAGACCTTTTCAGGAGGCTGAATGGAGCCATTTTCTGTAAAACTGTTTTGGCACCTTCTCTTTAAGGTTTTACATCGCAATACATCAAAATACAGCTGAAAAATGCTGTATTTTATTAGGCCTAGAAGGTCAAAGTTATGATTAAGCATAGGCTTCCAGGGAATAGTAGGAGCAGGATGTCAGGCACTTTCATTAACACCTTCCAGTACAACACATATAGCCCTGAAAGTGGATGACAGCACAGCTGTGCAGGCACATCACTACTGCATAGAGAAATTACTGCAGGTAAAGAACTCCAGGAACATAGAGAAATTGTACATGAAATATCCATCCACTACATTTTTGCATGTATGGACACACCTGCATATAATGCACTTTTAAAAAGCTTTTCCCCTAAAGCTTTCCGTTTGATTTGCTGCCAGAGAACTGCAACATGACTGCACTGCAGCCAGCTGCTCACACAGGTGCAATTGCTCCAACACTGACAGTTTAACCAACATCTCTAAGGCAGGAAGGTACTCCTTGATCATCTAAACCAACCTCCTACTCAAAGCAGCATTGACTTCAGCAGGATACACAGAACTGTGGGTCAGGTTTGAATATCTCTGAGAATCTTATCAGCCCCTCTGGGAGACTTGTTCCAGCAATGACCACATTTACAATACTAAAAGGTTTTTCTTATGTTTGGGTGGAAACTCAATGGATTTCCTGTATTTCAAATTGTGCCAATTGCTATTGTCCTGTCAGAAAATAAGAATGAGAAGAGCCTGGCTTCGTCTTCTTTGCATCCTCCCTTCAGGTATTTATACAAATTGGTGAGATTCCCCTGCCCTGAGTCTTCTGTTCTTCAGGCTAAACAGTCCCTGCCCTCTCAGCTTCTTCTCACGTCAAATGTTCCAATCCTCTCAGCATCTTTGTGGCCCTTTTCAGGACTCCCAGTGTCTTTGCTATAGGCTGCTCGTTCACTTGTGCAGATTTCATGCCACCTTTCCTTTATTTCCTGCTTGTCAAGATGGACCACTCTTAAACTTGGATGTGATCCTTCAAAAATAAACCAGCTCTCCTGGATTTAATCACATGGGCTATTAGTGCCAGTGTTAGTCCAGATCCACCTACTCCCCTGATCAAATCACCAAACACCCCAGCAGCAAAGCCTGGCCTGCTATAAGTGATGTCTTGGAAAGAAGAATCAAACTCAAGTTCCAACCCTGTGGGGTCACCAGCACACTGCTGAAACAAAGTCCTTAACCCTTAGGTGTCCTCAGCTGTCCTGAGAAAACTGACTGTAAAGTTGATGTGACACTTATCCCACTGTTAAAGCTGATGTGAAACTTTCGGTACAGATATAATGAAATTCACACTACAGGATATATTTGAAGCCCAAATAACCTAAAATGAATCATGTATGATGTGAGGCCATCGATTTTACCACAGGAACCATAATTTCTGAATTTTTTTACATATCCCTGCATCCGAACTCTTAGTTTTCAAATTGCACACAGCACTAGCTGGATTCATGGTTAGGTTTGGTGTAAAGAGAGCTACTCCACATCAGACAAGACATTTACTTATCCCTTTATCTTCTTTTTGGCAGTCAACAAATACTGAAAGAATGTGAGAATACTCTGTGTGTGTCCTGGTTCTTCTTGAACATGTGTTTTACACTTTCTGCAGTCAGTACCATAAGACCTTCTTACAGGGTTCCATGCTCTTTGAGAAGCAATAAATAATCACTTGCCTCTCCACCCCTTTGCTATTCCATAGATTTTTCTTATTTCTTCCTTAGTCTCTTAACAAGCTGAATCCAGTTAGTTTCCAGTCTATTCCATGTGCTAGGTCATTCCTGCTTGCCTTTTCTGGAGCAGTTCCCTAGCTCAGCTAACTCTCTTCTTAGAGAAGGTAATGTTCAAGATATAAGGGCAGCATGTGCTTATACAGTGGCAAAAAGATATCTCCTCTTCAGTTCTCACCTTCCTTCTTAACTAATTTCTCACAGCTTACTTGCATTTCTGACCACGGCAAAGCCCAGAGTTGGTGTTTTA
>WEIT01008137.1:1868-41698 GCA_013389985.1 Dryoscopus gambensis | reverse complement strand
TTTTAGTATAATTCCTACTAATTAGAGCTCATAATTTTCTAGGTGCGCTGTGGATTTTTTTTTCCTCACGTGTACTATTTGGCATTTGGTGACCTGGAGCTCCATCAGGCAGCCAGCACTTCTCAATTTCACCCATGATCGGGTGATTCTGACTGACTATATTTGTCTGTTCCTATAAAAATACCATATGAGGTGTTCTGAAGTTATTGTAGCTGTGTGGTGGATGGCCGCTAGCACTGGGGAACTGTGTCCTTTCTCATCAATCTCCAGATATCAACCACCTCTTTGCCATGGCCTGTCACAGCTGGGGGAGACCACCACAGAGTTTGAGATGCTCTAGTTCATCACAGAAATCACCTAATACCGCTGAACCAGAATTACGGGGATCACAGCTTAGCAAAAACCAGTGTGATATGGCCTGTCCCTGTCACAGCGCAGGAGCCAGCTCTAAAGACCCAGACTGTGGCCTCGCTTGTATCTTTTCACAGACTCTGAGCCACTGGAAAGCTAGACCTGAATTAAATGGAAGAACATAAATATTATTCCTCTGATACTGCAACAGCAATTAATTTCCCAAATTTTTCCATGAGTCTTGTGTCTACTATGTGTATATATATACATGTAATTGCCTTTTCTTTCAAAAGTATTCAACATTTTCTAGGGCTCAGCAGACCTTCATTAATCTCATACCAAGTCATCTTGCCCTACAGGCTCCCCTGTTTAATCAAGGATTTTTGGAAAGAGGCTCTGGGAATAGAAGTTCAGCTTTGTGACAAGCAAACTTTTCAAAGCTAGAGATACACCTTCATCCTCACACACATAACTACAGTGCTGTATATGCATAACCACATAGCAAGTGCTAAAAACTTCAGTATTTAAAAATACACTCTTCCCTGCAGTTTTTTTGAGCGTGTTTTATGGGATATAATTCTAAGTGATATGAACATGAAGGGAATATCTCCAAGATTTCTTTCATCTTCTCCCTCTCTTCTCCATTTCTCCAAGGTATTTTTCTCATGCTCTCTTCAGCCAAACAGGTTTGCATGGACTGCTATTTATTTGAAAATCCAGCAAGAAAAGACTGGCAAGAAATTTCCCTCTAGACCTATCACCAAAAAAATTATCTCCACACAGGGAATTTTGTGGTTTTGTGAGCTTGTAAAAAAGTACAATATTTACTCTTGTACTCCACAATGTTTACTCTTGCTTTAATTTTTTGCCTAAGTTTAAAATACTGGTTTTGACATTTTTCCTCAAGAATGTGTTGCTTAGTCTGCCAAAAGGGAACTAGCATGAGCTCAGGCTTTACTGAAGAGGTGAAATTTTATTGTGCTTCTCCCACCTTTAAAAAAATTCTTGTTGTAAAATCTGGCATTATTGCATATTCCAAATTCCATATGTACCAAACAAGCTAATCTAGGACAATGCAGACCAGTTAGGCTTTTAAGCAGGAACTATTCCTGGAACAAAATCTGACAGGTCTGCACAGCTGGTATAGGTTTAAACCCTGGCTCTAAAATATTTTGGAGAGGTTTTCTCTCACCATATGGACTTTAAGAACACAAATTCTCTGGAGCTGATGTAAACTTCCAAGACCAGATCCCTGAAATTTCAGCAGAGAAGCTGAAAGCTAATAAAAAAAGTTGTCATCCACAGTGAAAGGAGTCCTGTGGGATTCCTTTGGGATACACAAATATATATCTCCTCAACCCATGAGTATGTGGAAGGTATACTCAGAATGGAATTTTGGTCATTGCTTACAGTTTGCATCATTGAATTGGTTGTCTGCTCTGTTGTCCAGAGCCCTAAAATCTACACCTTGAATGCTTTCTTCCTTCAAATGCCTCTCATCATTTACTCTATACCCCCGAGAATTCTGCACCACTTACTCTTTCATAATATGTTTGTTTACTATCCAGTAAACCTCTTACCCTGCTTTGCTGTAAAAGCAGCTAGAGACCTCCTGATTATTTTGTGGCTCGTGTAGTACAACGAGATCTATTGAAGCTTAGGAGATTTCACAATGTGACCACTCAAGCTGTACTAACATTGCTGTGAGGCTCTTGTTTTTGTCCAAGGTAAAAACCCACCCCTTCAGTAATGTACATCATGTTGTCTCTGAACGCATCCCACTACAAAACACAAAGATTTGTTAATCTGGAACCTGTAAACCTGCAGACCTGTATTGCTCTCTGCTTTTGCATGTATTCACTTGTTCTTCCCAGGATGCCATCTTCTGTGCTAACCTTCTGAGCCACCAAGGACAAAACATAGCGGGGGGATGTCTTTTATATTTTATTATGTCTCCAGATGACACATTACTCACGCTTAGAAAACCAGCACCTTTAAGGAATATGTTTCTTCAGAGACCCTTGCAAAAATAATCAGCAGTGTTGGGGTTTATCTGTGCAATCATCCTGTAATCTGGGTCAAAACCGGCAATCTTTAAATGGTAGGGCTCCTTTTCTCCTTATAAAAATGCTAGCCTTCCAGTGTAGAGTTAGAACATTTCAGATCTAAAGGATCTGTCTCACAGATTTATAAACACTTCTCAAGACCTTGAGTTTGGGTGCCCAGTGCTGTTACTCTACCAACAGCATCCTCTTTTCAAATTATCACTCCAGACGTACACGAACCTCTCATGAGAGCCCCATGGCCAGGGTGCTCCATGAGAAATAAAGTACTGTTGGTTACTCCCCCTCCAGAGGAGACAGCAGAGTGCCGTAGCCACCAGCAAATATCACAGCTTTCAGCCAGAGCTGGTTCTGACAGCATTTTTAACCCATCCTGTGGGGAGACCTGAGTCCTGCTGCCTTGCTGCGGCCACCAGCTTTGTCGACTCACCCTAAGAAGCAAATATATGAGGAAAACCTTCTAAAGTAATAAGCCTACAGCTGGGCAGAGACAATGTGGAAGATCTGGAAGAGCTGTGCTAAGGAGAACACCAGGAACATAAAACATCCAAGCCAGTTTACAACACAAGGGCACTCACAGTGCCAGCCCTCTAACAGTACAGAGTTAATGGGAAGCTGTTATATGCTGCCTCTGTCTCTTTCTTGGCAGTCCCTCAACTTCATAATTAAGAATGATGCAAGTGTGATTAGAATATTCAGCAAAATCTGAATAGTTTATGGTTTCTACTAAGTTATTTCCCATGAATCTGAAGAGCTCATAAGATCATTCTGAATAATAAAATAAGTTATTCTTATAGGGACAAGGTATCATTATCTAATATTCATCATGACAGAATATAGTCATCTTATAAGTTATGCTGCAGTATCCAAGGTATTATCTAGCATCCATTATCAGCTATGTCTTGAACTGCCTATATTACATTTATTTAAAGAAATTCAGAGAGGTGAGATGTTCTACCAAGCAGCCATTTTCAAACAAGCAAATGGGGGAAAACTGACTGCTATAAATGTAATAAACTCCTACTGACGTCTCAATCTTGTTACAGTTCACTAAAAAGTATAAGGCTGATTATATGATAAAATAAATAGAGAGAAATAGTTTCCTTTGCTTTATAGGAAAGGAAGTGCAACAGCTTGTCCTCATCTGCCCAACATGTTTCCCATCCTTTTTGTTAATGCTGCATTCATAAAATAACCAGTTTTTTCCCCTCTATTTTGTAAAGACAGGCGTTGAACACAATTTAGGATACAGGGAATGCAATTTGAGACCTATATTTACTGTTTCTAGGGAAGTAATTTAACTGATCATCTCTTTTTCAAATCCAAAAAATTAAAGAAATTTTGCAGTACAGTTGATATGCCAGTTCCTCCCTCTGGCTTACTGATAATTGGATGCCAGTGAGATGAAATTTAGCAACATGCAACTAGGCAACTAGGGTACCAAATAAGTTTTAAAAGATTTGATCCTGTCAAAAGCCTGACAGAAATATAAAACTCACCAGGTGTGTAATCAGTGGTAGAAGAGTTAGATCATTCTATTTAATCATCTTCTCAACACAAACTAGCACACCCAAACCCACATGACTTGATAACTCCGTGGAAAAAAGCTATTTTGGAATAATAATGTTATTTTGGAATAATAATGAATTAATATCAGTTCAGGTAAAACAGACAGGATCCTGATGTCAAAATATATATTTGGAAAAGACTTTTTTTGTGGCGAGTTTTCTCATGTTTTTTCCCTCGCACATCATGAGGATTTAATCTTGCCTGAAATTTTCATAGCCCCTTTCTTATTGATGATATTAAAAAGATGAAGTCAGACTTTGCAGGATGCTCGAGAAGATAAGTTTTCCCTGAGGCCTGGGAGGAGTTGAGCCAATTCCTCTCAGCCCATGGATGAGCTTCAGTACCCGTGCAGGGGCAGGCAAAGCAGGCAGTGAGGCTGAGCCCTTCCTCCCTTCTCTCTATTCTGCTTCAAAGTCCCTCAACTGCCACAATAAAGCTCAGTTTGCTAGTGATGTCAAGATGCCTGAGGAGCTAACAGGGCAGATTTACCATGCTGAGTGCATTTATACAAAGTCTTTCTGGTTTTGTTTTTTAAATTATTGAACAGCAGAGTGAAGCACATGAAAAAGGGACATCAAAACACAGCTGCAGTCAGACATCATTTAATGTTTGTTTTCCTCAAGGCCAAATATATATCTTCATGTTACATAACACTGCTATAAATAGATTAATAATTTGACAAAATAAATTATTATTTGCACATTTAAAGATTGCTTTTCCTTATGTCAATCCCATTTTGATGATGAGACACGTGCATCAGGGCCTTCTTAATCTCTAACCACAGCCATACTAGGATTTTTCTAAACCAGAGCATATGGAGTTAAGGATGCAATACATGGGTGACATTCCATCTCAGAGCACTCTCATCTGAAACATTAGGCTTTTAGCTTTCTCCACTGAGAAAGAAAAGGAACAGAATAATCAAAAAAACCACCACAAAAACAAGAGTACTGGGATAATTTGAAGCATTTCATATACCCTTCTAAAAGTGTTCAAGAAATGACTGTGTGTGGCACTTCGTGCCGTGGTCCAGTTGACAAGGAGGTGATCAGTCTGGATGTAATGATCTCAGAGGTCTTTTCCAACCTAAATGATCTTGTGATTTTGTGAAAAGGCTTTTGGCAGGGCCCCAAAACCAGCACCCAGCCTAATGCCCTAGAAAGGCCAAGGGAGTGCTGTCCTGCCAGCACCACCAGTACCCCAAGCACTCTGAAGCAGGGATATTCCATCACAGCTTCCACCAGGGGCAGGAACCAACAAAAATGCTGGATCTGTTTGGCCATGGGATCAGGTTTCACATATCTCACTGAACTAAAGAGAAAAAATGCTGCAGGGAGTGTAAAAGGAAGGCCCCAGCCCTGCAAAACTTTGCATGGTGGAGGGCCCCTGGGCCCACAGTGAAACTTAAAGGTCTGGGGTCAAAAGACATTAAAGAATCCCTTTCTCCATTGATTTGAGCCTTTTCCATGCTGTTTGCAATTAAGGGATAATGCATTTAATCACTAATTGCACCAATCAGTCTTGACTTCCAAAAAGTCAAAGGAAAGTTGCTTTCCCTCACTTCCACTCATGTAATTGGCGAGCACAAGCCAGTGAGCAGACTGAAACAGTAAAAGCAGTGGGTTTATCTATTGGAGTCAATATCCTTCTTTAGTTCCAGGCTGCTTTGGTGACAATGATTCTGGCTGGACTTCTGGTCCCTTGCTGCACAGCAGTTCTAAACTGGAAAAAAAAAAAGGCAGAATAAACTTTGCAGAGCAAGCATTTTTTTCATGAAAATACCATGCTATCTTTAAAAAAAATAAAATATAAAGAGAAAAGCAAATATGCAAAAGAAAAGGAAAAAATTTTCAATCTCTTATATACAAGAATAAACACCCAAATCTGTCTGTAAATTGTTTCGGAAATATATGCTGTGGTTCAAGTTTGGCTGTAGCACAGGAAGCTAGTCACTCTTGAGAGATGCCGACAATTTTGCAGTGAGCAATGTCATTCAAGTCTTCTATGTGAGCTGCAAGCCTCACAAAAAAGCTTTGCGGTGTTTCTGAGCTGGTGTTATTATTAGGCAACAGCATATGTGAGCATCCTTGACACATACAGCTTGTCAACACATTTCAATCTCAGGAGGAGTCTAAATAAAATCTTTGCCTAGCATGTTCAATACTGATCTCAAGAGGCATGAAGAAAGGGGGAGGGCAAGATTAAGGCATATAAACTGTGGAGATCTTGGATTTTGAATCATCTAAAGCAATGAGAATCCGCAGTGGCTTACTTAGTCTTTTATTTCCTTTCCATAATAAGCCTGCCTCTATGAATGCAGTTCTCTTGCCTCTCAGCTGTTTTCTGCCACTTTATAAAGCAAACACAGTTTCAAATTTGACAGTTTTGTTGTTGTTAGTCTGTGTTCTGGAACAAACTCTCTTGTTGATCTAAAAAGCCAGCAACTCTCAGTCCCATCTTGCCCTCATTACAGTCTTCTCTCTTCACTGCAAAGACTTTCTTCAACTTCTTGTTTTTTCAATGCTTTATCTCCCACCCCACAAACTACTGCCACATTTGCATTTCCCCCTTAACCTTAAAAAGGGAAACCAAAACTAGCAATGCTGCACGACAGTAACATTGCATCCTATAAATTGTATGGTGTTCAGCTGATAGAATTTTTTCTGACAAAACTTCAACTACAAAAAATTTTGCAGGACAAGGGCAGCCAGTAACAAATTCTACCAGTCACAGCAGCACTACAAAGACCCACAGAAAAATTGCTTGCTTCTTCTATCAAGCAGCTTCTGAGGGAGGACACATTTTGGGAGTTGTCGTTTCTTAAAGCCTGCAGCATATGAGCAACGTTAGCTAGGTTTATAACCTCTTCTTGGAACAGCTATATTTAATAAGAACAGTCCCTCAGAATGTGACAGAGGAGCTGTCTACTTCACATCCAGACTCCCACAGCAACGAGCAGCAGATGCCTCTGACACAGAACAAGTACTGGGCAAGTATGTCAGGATACCTCCTCCAGTGCAACTTCCCTGCTTCAAACAGCCTGAAGTTTGGGCACATCCTCAAACAAAAATATGATCTACTGCTTAGCAGGCAAAGGATTTTTCTTCTTTTCCTTCTTCTATGTTTTGGCATAGATAAGCCTTTGCAAATAAAGCCTTCTGTAACAGTGATTTTCACTGTTGGCCAGATGCTGTGTAAGGAAGGACCTCTTTTGGTTCATTTGCAGCCTTCACAGATCAATTCAAGACTGCTCATTTTTGTAGTATAAAAAGTTATAATGACAAGCATTACCACTGCATTGTTGAAATCATGGCATATGCAGCATTTCAAACCTGAGCATTTTTTCTTTTACTCTTCAACTTCAGTTAGTTTTTAAATTCAAAGTACTATGCTCAGTTGAAGGATCCTAAATACTCATAAAAACAGCAAACTAAGATGTGCAGTTTCCAGTTTCATCAAATTCATGAATAGTTTCATTTTAAACAAATCTTTCATTTAATTTTCTTTTTTTCTTTCTTTCTTTTTGGTAGATAGTAGAGATGAAGACTCGCCTAACACTTACTGGGAGAAAAATCTTTTTACTGAAAGAAACTTCTGGATTTATGCCTGGAAGTCAGGCATTCAAGAATGATGTAAATGTAAGTATTTTAACCCTGGTGACTGGCCACCTAGTTTCATGTAAATCTGCTTGGGTGTATGCAGTACCACAAGAAAGCCTTCTGGCCATCCCCTATTAAACAAGGCAGATACTGATGTGGCATATTGTTATGAATGGATTTTGTAAGTTTAAATCAGCTTTTGCCCAGGCCTCTAGCAGCAAGCAGTAGCTGTATTGAGGTGGCCAGCACCCCAAGGATCCACTCTTATTTGCAAGTTCTTTAATAATGGCTGATTTGGTCTATTAAAAATTAATTATTTATTTACAGATAGAAAACTAACGGACATAAGACTTAAGACAGACTATTACCACATAGAGATAAGATAAAAAGGCATACTAGTATTACACGCGAAGTTAAAGGTACCATTAAATTTACAGCTAGCCAAGAAATAGTATAACTTAGGATTCAGTGTTTCTTACCACCAATTCCTGAAGGGGCACACAGTGAAAAATCCTCTCTCTCAATTCCCAGGAAAGTGACCTGGAGTTGGTCCAAGGCTCCAGAGAGAAATCTTCTCACATCTTTCTGTGGAGTGTGTTAGAGACTTCTGCCTCTGAGATGATTGTGTGGGCTTTTATAGACATAAGAACTGTGTCTTTTGGACACCGATGTTTATTTTCCTTTTACTTTTTCCATATCTGCTCTCATACCAAGATGTGTACTAGAGTTTCAGATTCTCAGGCGCCTGGAGGGTGACTCCCTGCTGGGCTCTTTGACTCCTCACTGGGCTATTAATCTGGCCTGAGTTATCTCTTCCAAATGCCCCAGCCATGAGAGAGAGAGGGGATGTCCTGCCACACCCATCAACCCTTCCACACACCATCTCCTCTGCAGAACCTCAAACTGCAGTCTTGGGCCTGCTCCACACACGTGTCGAAATGAAAGGAACATAAGAACACAGGGAAAAATCAAATTTAAATGTGGGTTTGCTCTTTATCTTAGCGTAAAGTCCCAGGAAAGGCAGAGTCACAGTTACTTTTCCCTTATCCGTTTCCCAGGGTGTTCAGCACACACAACTCAGTACACTGGAGTCAAACATCCCTACTCCCTAACACACTTATGGCTGCTTCTAGCTCTGAACAACTGTCCCCAAAGCAAGGTTAATAGTCCATGTAGCCCATTTGTGAATATACACTTTGCAAAACACTTCAAATCCATCATCACTTGTTTTTTAGTGCAGAATGCACACCCATGCAAACTATCCCATTTGCCATGTGCGCACACATGGAGAGACAGGAAAAAGATGTTAAGAAAACGCTTCTTTTTCAAGGGTCTGATGATGAGACATTTCCCAGCAAATAGCATTTGGACTTCGAGACAGAGAGGCAAAAAAAACCCTCAACTTTAACAGCATCAGTTTCAGTGATGTTTTTCAGGGAGCTTTGGTAGAGAAGCATGGCAAAAACAGTGGAGACATTCCAATACTTACAGATGCAACTTTTTCTCTTTAAATTAACATGCTAAGAAGAAAGTTAAAATGCTAAGTACAAAAGCTGATTTAAAATATCACATAAGGAGAGTAATGAAAGCGTAAACGTGACTTGCTTAAATTCACTTATAATAATTAAATTTGTTGTTAGAGTTGCCCAAGACTTGGATTTCCCCCTCGCAACAGTAAAAACAGTTAAAAAGCACTACATAGCAAAGCTCATTGAGAGAAAAAAAGCTTTCCAGCAGTATAGGAGGAGTGTTCAGAGGGGTATAAATACTGCTTACAGTCTTAATATGTAAGGGCTATTTTGAGTGGTACTATCTGTTCCCTCTCTTTCTCCCACACAACACAAGAGTTCTCACGATGAGCGGCGCTGCCGAAGTTAACAAATCAGATTCAAACAAACATCTCATTACCTGAGGACATTTCTCTTGGGACCACATGCAGCATAATGAATCGTTTTTCCTTGCACTTACACAATCTACCTTCTCTGGTTTACCTGGCTTGATAGAAATGGGACATTCAGCACAAGTTACCAAATACAAATATGTGAAATTACTGTCAGGAGACAAAAAATTGTTGGGTGAGTTGCATTTATCATCATAAGACTATCAGTTGGTCATCAGCTCATTAACTAATGATTACTGTCTTCCAACCTAAGATCTCTTGAGATTCTGCCTGAATACCAAAGGTCCCTTCTGGTTAGCAGACATTTTTAAAAAAAAAAACCTAAATGTACAGACAGAAGACAAATAGCAGAATTTGAAAGAAAACTGTCGTTTGAATCACAGGCACTTCAGCGATCTGGCTCTGTGCAGGTTGACCATCTCACAACAGAGACGCAATTACAACAAATAAAAAATGAGGGACAGTCATGGTGGGATATCTAATCCACAGATTGTCCAAAAACTGTTTCCCTCAAAGGTCTTTCTCAGTGCTCAGGCAACAACTCTGGAGGTGTGTTAAATGGGATGAAGCTCACTCCAAGGAAGGGAAGGTCTAAGAAACAGACACTATAGAAATATAGCCACTTTGTAAGTAGGTCCCACGTAAGCATAATTTTAGAGGCCTGGTGGGAATAGGCATTGTTTTGATCCTTATGTGAAAGCAATAGATAGAGAATATGCAAATGAAGTTTAAGATTATATTTTTTATCACATTTCAGGGCTTTAAGATCTCCACATGGTGAAGTCCACAGGGTATGCATAGCAGATAATTCAAACAAAAAGCCAGAGGAAAAAACTTCACTTTCCAATTTCAGAAAATAAAAATAATCAGAGAACAATTATCAAAAGCTTGAGCTATTTTTTCCATTTGAAAATAGAACAAAGCAAGAGTTGATGAGTGAGTGGTAAAAATTAATGATTCAGGCTTAACCTGCTTTAGAGGAGATAAACTTGAATTTAAAACAGTTTTGTAAAACAGGGCATGAAGTTGCCAGCCACCCAGTAAGGGAGGGTTTGCCTCTTATTTGATTACTGACATGAAAGTCACTAAATCCCAACTCTCCTGATGAATCACTGAGAGTGGGTTAAGATAAGCCACAACTCTATATTTTTTGTTTCTTCAAAGTTTTGTGTTACAGTCCAATAAACAAGATTTCTCTTGAGTCATCAAGCAGTCAGCTATCAGCATTAGATTTATTCTTGTTTGCTGAAGAGCATTAAGTGCCACCATCACTTAAGCCAAACAACTTAGCTCATTTTTGCTAAAGTAGACAAGAAATATAACTTGTTTTAACAATGGAAGAGGGCTGTATTTTTAAAGCTAGCATATAGCATACTTCTGGTAAAAAAATCAGGAAACCTTGATCCTTTTCGAGCACCTCTTTCTCACAGAGCCTGGGAAAGCAGTAAATCACCAACACATCTGGATATCAGACTCTGTATCTGAAGGGATCAATTTTCTTGATTATATGATTTGTAGGCATTTATTACCACAGCTTGTAATCTACACCTGTTTGTCCACAACACTCACAGCAGTACAGAGTGGACCAAGAGCATCTATACAGATTTAGCTCTACAGGGGATTTTTGATGGCTGTCAATATCTTATATGGTAATATCATTTCCAAGCAACTAAATCCTAGACAAAAGCTGGCACTAGGCCCTTGCTGGGAGTGAGAGAAGCTATTAAACATACATCAAACCAGCTGCCATGCAAACCGAAAATACAAGAAAAAAAATGTGCAAATAGATTTGTAGAAAATGTCGGGGGAAAAAAAACCAAAACCAAACAAAATCCAGTGGTTTCAGGCTAATAGCAACCACAAGTTTCTCACACTACGTTCACATGCAATAACAACAGCCTTCAGAGCTAACAACATCTGCTCTCTGGCCTTCCACAATTTAAAATGCAAGCAGGTCCTTCAGAGTGAATCAGGGCAAAGAGAACAGAAACAATTTCTAAAATGGAGTAAACCAGTCTGTAGCTGTTAATCATTACCACAATTTAGGAAGAAAAGTGAATAACTAGCTCTTTTGATCCTCATTGATTTTTACCAGATTTTACCCAAACATACAATTTGACACAAAAAGTGTGCAACGCATCTGGGACCTAGTTCTCAAAGGTGATGATGCAACTTCATGTTCATGCAAGTTGCATGCCAATGGAAATCAGGTGTGCTAAACACCTTTCTGGGTTGGGAACCTGAATGCAGGCAGACAAGAAGTACCTCTCTCACCCATTTCTCCATTCACCAAATTTACTCTGTGAGTGCTTTGTCAGATCTCAGCCTTGCTGGGAAATGTGTTCTTTCTCACAAATGATCAGCTCTTTGCAGATATTGCCATTTTTGCATTAGTCTACTCTATCACTGTTCATGGAAAGAAAGGGCTCTTTTCAGAAGAGTTACAAGTAAGAAAGGTTATGGCATTCCTGTTCCTGGAGACATTCAAAAGCCATCTGAACGTGGTCTGGGGCAAACAACCTGCACTTGGCCCTGCTTAAGTGGGACCAGATGATCTCCAGAGGTCATCTCCCTTACAACCTCAACCACTCAATGATTCTGTAACGTGCAACCTCCTCTCAGTCACCTGCAGAGGGATCTATAGTTCTGAATTACAGAAAAACGTTGCCAGAACAGAATTAACTTCAGAGCAGCAGTCAGAGCATTTGAGTGTCACATATAAGCCACACAGCAAGGAAATTCTGTCTTCAGGCCCAGTCTTTCTCAGGGCTTAAATACCTGTATCAGTTTGGGATTTATAGGTTTTCTAAATCACAAGATTATTTTTAAAGCAGAGCAGGAGCCATTTCAGACACTGCCTGGGAGCAGCAACAGCCCCCACCCTTTGTACAGTAATATTGCTGCCTGAGCATCCTGGCTGCACTGCAGGCAGGACTTCTGCACATCTGCCATCAGAGAGGATTCAAATCCACACACCTACGCTCCTAAAGCTACTGGAGTTTTGCAGATGTTTAGAGGGAGAAGGATCTTTAGCCTGTCAGAAGCTACATTGTTGGACCAGAGCTGTGCTGGTTCTCGTGAGTGAAAGAAACCAGCAGTGTTTTTGCAGAGATGGGAAGAGCCATTCCCACTGCAGCATCATTAGAGCAAGATGCCGAGAAGGAAATGGCTGGCTGGCTCGTGCCAAGTCTCTCATTTCCCACAGATGAATTTCATAAGCACCAACCAACTCCACATACATGGCGACAGGATGCCACTGCCCCTCTTTTTCCCAATTATATGGGGAAGAGTGCCAACAGCCACTGTTTCCAGAAGAACTTTTAGGTACCAGCTGCTGACTTGCAGTCATAGAGACTGACAGATATGATGGACATTCTGTAGCCCACAATCACATTCATCATTTGGGTCCCAAAGGAGGCTTGGAAATGTCTGAAAATTACCCCTTAGGACTTAGGCACCTAATTTTGCTAAATCCTGAATGACTAAACCTTTTTGTAATTCTCTGAGATATGACTGCGGGTAGGGACGTATGAATTAGAAAAGACAAGAATGAGAACAGATTATTATTAAACAAGCAATATAATATAGGAGAATATGAATTATGCAATTCCTGATGGTTTATTAACTCACTTTATTTGGCATTCTGCAGTGATAAATCTCAAGAAAAGATTGTTAGTGCCATTTGGGGGACAGAAGTCTGAACGATTGAACAAGATTGGTTGTGCCTTTGGAGAAACAAATATTTCTGCATGTCACTACTCAAATCTGGCAACTGAAACAGGCAAAGCTACCAAAAAAAACCTAGAATAATGGATGTTAAATAATGGTATATCCATATCATTTTTAAACTCTAGATTTAAAATTCACCTAATTGCAAGCAGAATACGATCTCCCCAATGTATCAAATCTTACTTTTTTCACTAATAATGAACAGTCTAAATTTAATCTTGACTCCATAAAATGATCTTTCTTTTTCTTAGCAATGGCCATAAAGAAACATTGTGCCACTAAAGCTACCCAGATTAATTTGTGAGGATGGCAATACAAAGATACTGCTCCAGAAACAACTTAACATTTACCAAAGAAACTCGCAGATTTTTATTTCCAGTCAGGAAGATTATGACTATATAGACTGGGCTGCTATGAAGCACCAGTGACAGACAAACAATTTCCGCTTCAAAGCCCATAAATTCCTGTTGAGATGCCTCCTCACTTTCCAAGCGCTGTGTAGATTTACAGTTTTTATGTTATATTGTGTGACACAGTGGTTTTTAGCACTTTTTGTTAAATATGTACCCCACGTGCATAAATAGAGGGTCTGTGTATACACATACATGGGTCTCAAAATGGGCTATAAATTAAGAAATCTTACATCTTTGAGAAGAATCAATTGGATGGTATACTGGAAGTCTACTTGAAGAGTCCTTCTCACCCCCAAATTGCACCAATCAAACATTGTGACCACCTCATCACCTGGGGCAACATTGTGACTTCATCTTCTTTGTAAAACCTGGACCACAAGGGCAGGACACAGGCCCAGCCCATGTCTTCATAAATACACCTCCATCAAGGTGCTGCATCCCCTGAATCAGCATTTTCACTGCCATTAAGGGATCTGTGGGTCCTAATACCTCAAAGGACACCAAAAAACATTTTTCCTAGAAATATAACTGCAGAATAAGCCTTTGCATCACTATGGCAGAAACTTATGCTGAAACCAGCTATAATATTGTCACAGAGTAGAGTAGTTGTAAGCTTATGGCTTTCCCTAGGTAATATCCTTTGGACCATGAGCTGCATTGAAACTCCAGGCTTTCCAGAACTGAAGGCAAGATCAGTCTTCATGAACAAGTGTGGTGGGGTAGCTTTGACAAACAGCCAAGCTCCCACTCAGCTGCTTGTTCTCTCCCTGAGCTGTTCACACCTCCAGCTTGTTCCTGTCCCCATAACCGAACTTATTTTACAGTGGACTAATAGGAAGAAGAGAAATAAAAAAGCTTGTAGAGTGAGATAAAAACGAGGAGATCACTTACTGTTACAAACTCAGCTTGGTGAAAATTAACTTAACTTGTTGCCTACTGATTAGGGTGGCAGGAAACAAAAAGACAAATACTTGAACAGTAAAGTACCTTTCCTCCCCCCACCTTTCCCACAACCAACCTCCTTCCTTCTCTACTGCCTCCTCTACCCATACCAGGAGGTCTGGGTGTAGATGAGGATGGATGATTATGGTCAGTACACAGCAGTTCCTATCTGCTACTCCTTCCTCCTGACATCTTCCCTCTGCTGTGGCATGGCTTTCCACAGGCTACAGTCCTTGTCAAGGAAGTCTGCTCTGGCATGGTCTCTCCCCAGGCTGTGGTATCTACTCTGGCACCCGGAGCACCTTCTCCCCCAGCCTTGTTGTTGAACCCATTTGTTTCTCACTTTTTTTCCCTCCTCGTCTGCCTGTCCAGTATTTTCTGCCCTTTCTTGAGCACATTTTCCCAGAGGCACCCCCAGTTTGGCTGATGGGCTCAGCTGTGTCCTGCAGTGGGTCCACTGGAGCCATGTCGTGCATGGGCAGACCTAGGTCTCTTCTCACAAGGGTCACCCCTGCTGCTGACACCCTGCCGTGGTCACCCAGTACAACAGGAGGCAGAAGGAGGCAGCACCTCACTTTCAGTTTCTGCACCACCTGACTGTCAACACCTGCTTTGGGCGTTTTGGTACATACCAGATTGAGCACTCATTTCTGAAATCTGCCACTTGTGACGCACTGGAAACACTGGCAGAGGGTGAGGTTTTACTATATAAAGCCTTCTAAGAAAGAAATGAGTTAGAATGAAGAATGGAGTTATTTGGAGAGAATGTCCTTGCTGGTTTCAGAAACCTGCTGTGTAACTGGGAGAAATCCAGACTTGCAGACAGCAGAAATGGAGAAGGAGTTGGTGAATCGGCAGTGTCAGAAAGGAGAGGAAATGTCTATTCAAAAAAATCTAAGCTTATTGGCACTTCAGTAGAGAGCATGCAAAGATTTAATTTTCATATATTTAAATGATTCTGAAATGTACAGGGTAGAGACACCAGGAGTGCATATTTCCACACTAAAAACAGATGCCTTATTCTGCAAATTACCTTTATCATCAATACATGGAATAAATCTCCTTGTACTGTCTTCTGTCACAAGGAACACTGAGCTCCAGTGAGTCTTTTGAAGGCATCAGTGCTTCCTCAGGTGACACTTGGCAAATGCTACTGCTATATATAACATCTGCTAGATAGGAAACCTCCTCATCTTGATGTGATCATATATTCTGCATCATAGCAAAGAAAAATCCCTAAATCTGAAGAACAAGACTGAGATGGAAGACTTGTGGAATGACTGCTCTGTATCTTAGAGAATTAGACATGTTTATTGCAGAATTTTCTTAGTCATATGAAAATACCACATAGGGAGCTTAATTTCACTCAGTTTTTCAGTATTAGACAACATTTGGAGGCATTTCAGGCAGCATTGTGGAATGAACTAAAAAGAAATAATTATTGGTCTGTGATTAAAACATTAAAATGTTGCAGCTAGAAATCAATTATTATTCTGACTACTTTGAGCCCCTTTGTAGGACTGTAGCTAAAGTCTGACCACAAAATTCCACACTTTTAAAGACTGCCCATTTCTCAGAAGTATGAAAATGCTCAGGGAAAAATAATCTCTTTGAGTCTGTACAGGCAAGCTAGAGTTTAGGTATGGTAATATTTAAATAGTCAAACAAAAAAGGCTCTCTCCATTTTCTAGCTGTAGACAATTTCTCTCAAGAAAATCCAAATGAAGTATGACTGCACCCATTTTCCAAAGGCTTTATTCTTTGCTCTGCCTTACTTCTTATTTCTTCCCCTCAAGTAATGTCTCCAGGTTTTTCTGCTTTATTCTCATCATGATTTTGTTTAGCAGTGGTCTTCCTACAGCAAATTCAAATAGTGCTCCTCTTTCTCATTCAAAACCAGGAAGGTCTCTAACTACTTTAAGATCAAGGAAAACTGGATAAACAGTACTGGTAATGCTCTGGAGAGCACCCATGTGGCAGGTCATCTAAATGGGAGCATACAGAATGAAATCTTTCCAGTCCTCTCCAGGGCAACCCCATACAGATCGGTGTTCCCAGAAATACACCTGTCTCTTTCCAATGCCATACAGCTTGATGGGAACCAAAGATACAATATGCTTGATCACTGACTTGAATGAGCACTAAATCCAGAGACATGATTTCAAGAATAACAAAGAAATGTAACATTTGCTTCCAAATATTTTTCCTTTACTACCTGGAAAGGAAGTTATAGCACTTGTACTTCTTTCGTCTCCATTTTTAAATCCTTAGCAGTATAAGTAAAAGCTTCACCGTTTTGGGCTCGGCAAGAACAAGATAAACATCGTACATAATTTTAGGATCTCTGTGGCTTTCATTTAATCCTCAATATGTAGGTTTTGCCATCCAAAGTCAAACAACATTTCTAAGATTAGGCACTGGAGAGGAGATGAAAAGCAAGATAAAAACAAGCTGAAAGTTTCATCAGCACAAACGCAGAGATGGGTAAAGGTGGGGTTTTGAGCTGTTTTCTTCCAAACATCTGCTAAGGCTGAGGCACTGATTGAAAACAACTGCATTTGAGCGGCTGCTCTGACTGCAGTAATTAGTCCTACAATCACTGCATGCAGGTGTTTAATTACCGAGGTCCTGCTAGCAACATGGTTTTATTGAATTGGTGTCTTCCTTTTGTGGCCTTTACTGGTGTGTGTTCAGACTTGATGGGATGGTATCCTTGAGAGAGCACATCTTTGACCTTCAGGGTTTATTTCAGCTGTCTGAAAACAGGTGGCCCCACAGGCGTGCATGAGCCCAGGTCTGAGCATCAAGGAGCAAACAGGCTGTGCAAACAACAGTTACCCACTAAGGCACATCCTGGGGGAGGCAGGGATTCAGGTTAACTCCTATCTTCCAGGACACACATCATCTTTTAACCAGCCATTCCAAGATCAGGATTAGGATTTTCCCTCATTCAGAGCAGCACCGAGACTATGTGCACTTTGCAAAGCCATTTTAGAAGTTTGGTTGTTATCTCACATTAGATCAAAACCTCCAGGGCGAACTACACAAAAAAGTTCTTTGCTGTTTTCCATAAAATAAGAATAAAAGTATAATCTGTTTTACTACTTTAAACTATCTCTTAAGTGTCTCAAAAAAAACCTCCTTTTTAAACAACCATATATAGTCAGCTTCACATTTCTTTCCCAGAAGTACAAAATTCCCATTCCAATGTTATGAACAAAACAATCTTCGCGCTGAGACTGACAACTACACGCTTAAAGAGTGGTGCCACCACCTTCACTTTCACAGCAAAAATAACCAATAGTTTATGAGGTTTGTTATTCTGTCCTCAGGAAGGCAGGTGATTTGAAAGAAACAGTGAGTAGTGTTGGCCCAATGGAGTAAGCAACATTCTTAAAAATTTCCGCAAATAAAGTCCAATATTCACTACCATTTGTGATGAGTCTTTGTGTATTCCTCTCTCTTTCCTTTCCACATACGCTGCCAGTGACCACAACTAAACTTCTGAGACCCTTCCTCGGGGATTCAACCCCAAGAACAGAAGCAGTACACTTCTCTGAAGATGTTCACACCAGAAGTTCCAGCACTAAAGTCAACACTTCTGTCAGAAGTACAATACATTTTATAAAGACCTTTAACACTGCCTTGAACAATGGTAGACCCATCACATCCACCAGTAAGTTGTCTCCTTCATTACTTTCATTTTCAATCTTGTGCAACACACACACTCCCAAAAATGCATTGTGATGATGTTCACCTGAACCAGTTCCCTCACTACTGCAAGCTAACTGCTGATCTTCAGACCCAGTGCTCTCTTCCTTATGTACAGATTTGGCAAGGTTGAGCATCAGCTGACACTCAGCTTTCCTACATTTTAAAGCATTTACAGCAAATTTATGATGCTCTCTCACCACGTGCACATGAATATTGGAGGCATTTTTATGAGAGGAAGGCTGTCAATCAAGATCAGCTCTTTATGGAAAAGATGTGATTTAATCAAATGGGAATTAATCCAGGGAAGCCTTATAAACCAAGCTATGAAGGATGTCAAATATGACAACTTGGTGTCTCTGTCACTGGTGTGAAGTTGCAGTCGGGGCCCTCAGCCTGTGAAGCCCCTGATGAATGGACACCTAACCTACACCCCATGCTGACAGCTTCAGAGTGCCCTGGGATGCCAGAGACAGAAGGCTCTTCTCCTGATTGTCATTTTTTGGCCCTCAGTAATCTCAGATGGTTAATGAAAGCTGGAGTGGTCTCCTCCTGACAGCCATGACATTGTTTTCTAAGAGCTGTTCACTCAAAACCTGCTGCCAGAATTACCCTGACCATAAAATAAACAAGACCCACAACTGTATATATAGTGTTGGCTTTACAAGTCTGCAACAGAAGCACTGAAGTCTGCAGCTCTTGTTTTACTCCTAATAAAAAAGAAACATCACCTGGTGCTGGAAAGGGCAGAGTGACTACTGCCATGAAACTGAAGCGTTTGCTGCCAGAAGTTTGCTCCATCCTCACCAGTAAAATTTCCAGAGACACACAGGATGCATACAAAATGTAATGGTAGAAACATCAGGATTAATTCTGCAGAACACTCAAGAGCAGTGTTGTGTTTACACCCCAGGCCAGCCCAGAAGGTGCTCTGTGTCTCCTCTTGTATCAGCACCAGCCTTCATCCACGTAGGGACATTCAGGCACAGGATGTGAGGAGGAGAGCTGCACTGGCAGCGTCCCTTACACCACCCCCGTACCCACAGGGCATGTGCTCTGTGGACAGGACTGAGAAGAGCAGTGCTGGACACAATTTGCCTGGAAATTGCTTTCTGTTGCAATAAGCTGCATCACACAAAGAGGTTTGATGATGGAGTGCAGTGGGAAATCTGAGCTGTCAAAGGGCTGAGCAAGGCTCACCCGGACAACCTCTCACCCACGGATGTGGTCACTTCCTAAACGTATGAATTTTACGTGACCTCTGTCCCTCCCAATAAAAGCAACAACTCAATTCACAAAGCAGGACCTTTGTTTTTGTTCATCAAGATTTCAGAAACAAAAATACAGGTCTGAGCAATTATCCTCAGAGAAAAAGCAACAGCAAAACTGGAACGCATTAGCCATAAATGAGGCAATTAAGTCTAACCTTTGCTAACCTGGCTGGTCAACGGTATAAACAGTATGCTAGGAGTTATTTGGGTCCTATAGATGCCCTTTAAAAAGCCAATTATCTGGAAATGAGTGACTCTGTCAGATGACAATATAGCAGTCCTTCAGAAAGTGCTGGGAGGGGGGTGTGAGGGGGTGTCTCTGCCCGGGCCCACATGCAGCTTTCCAGTATAATTGAGCAGCTCTCCAAGGCAAAGGTTTCTTTCAGTGGAAGGTCTTTGAAATTAATTACACTGCCTCTTACTGGGGAACAGTAGGGCACACTTGCTTGGATGCTGCGTCAACATATGAGTAGGTTACTAAGGCAGAAAAAAAAAAGGTACAAATGCAAAGCAAAAAAAGACAGGAGACACAGCAAGATGTATGAGAGTGCCAAGTCTCAAAAATGCCAGGATGAGATGAAACACAACTATCTCAGCTTGTGTTACTAAAAAAAGAAAGAAAGCACTAAAATGGCTGTCAGGGCACATACACAAACAATGGTTATGAAGCAGGTAGGACAGGCATGCCCATACAAGGAGAGGAACAGAAGGGGAAAGGAGAGCCTTGATTTGAGTTTGGCTTTAAAAACAAAAATGCACATCTCTGTGCTATTTCAGAAAGAGCAGCACATCAGTCATGGGACTTCTCCAGGTGACACAGCTGACCTCACAACAGGCATCTCTGTCAAGCGATGGGGGGATTCCAGGTCCCTGTACAGATTTGGGCTCAATTATTTTGCCTCATTCCTGATCTTCTTTTTAAGTTCATGAAAGAAACTAAAACTACACTGCCGTTCTAAGACTCAGCAAGGGAGAATCAGGAAAATCTGAAAGAAAGGCAGTAAATGACATTTACCTGCATCTTTCTTCCTATCTACTGGCCTCTCCTCTCTCTGCTGTCTCACTCCCATCTTGCCCCATTCTCACTTGCCCCACTGCTCTGAGCATGGATCCCATCTGTCCTTCACTTTCACTCTCCAGCATCCTCAAGCAACAGAGCCTGTAAAAGGGCATCAGAGACCATGTTCATGAGCTAGCACCAGGATGCAGGCCAGCGTGTGCCATGTGGGCACACATCCAAAAGATGTTGCTGCTGCTTGTTTGGGATGGGCCCTGATTATCTGCATGATGGCCAGGGGACTCATGATGCTCTTGGGGACTCATCTGGTCCAGATCACTTCTCTCTGCCTGTGCAGGATGACAGACTCGTTCTCACTGGCCCCAGTGACACACAAGAGCCATTGCACATGAAGACCGTCTAAAGCCGTACAAGGCCAGTGCTGTCTGGGGTGATGAAATTACATACAAAAGCACCGTCGCTGGTGTAGGCTCCTGTCTGTGCATGAGCATGGCTTCACAGGCCAACAAGAGAGAATATCAAAATCCACAAAGCAGCAGCAGAGAGCAGAGAGCAATGGGAAAAACACGAGATCATAAAACAGTGAAGTACTGCAAAATCATTATATGCTCAATTTTGACACAACAGACTGTATGGCTACAGCTTTGGAAAACAAAACATGACTATCACAGCACCCAAAGAAACTGAAACAAACAGCAAAACTAACCACGTCCATCAGCTCTGTAACTATCCCACACAGCTCTGCTCCCAAAAACCTTTTAATATTCATTTGTTAGTTCCCCACCCCAAATCCAGATTACATCAGAAGACTATTTTCTCCCGGGAGGCTGCAAAGGACACACTTCACTCTCACCCCAGCAGCTGCTGTTCTGTAACAGAAGTTTCTCTGTGTGCCAGCCTGTTACACAGGTGACCTGGACAAAAAGCATATCCTGGGGTATTGCACATTTAATGAGCTGTGGACTCTTAACAAAAACAAATTTTGCAAATTTTATATTTAATAGAGCTTTCAGTGTAAGTAACTAAAATGCACAGACCATTAATTAAGCTGCTTTTTTTGGTTGATTGTATTAGCAGAATTCTCTGGTGATATGACTACACATTACTCTTTACTTAATAGCAGCAACAGTTGGTGTACCTGATCCGACATTCATAGAGCTTTACAGTTCCTTTTCTAAGAAAAAACACCTCCAGAGAAAGTAATCCTGTGGTCCTTCCAAAGAACTGTAAGACAAAGAGCACACTAAGCTCTTCTCAGCAACACCAGTCTCCTCTGTTATTAACTTCCCACGCAGTCTACTTAATGCACACCCCACTGACACTGGACCCAGAAGCTTGTTTCTTGGGGGTGTTTAAACAAAGCCTTACCAATTCTTCTCTGTTCCTATTGCTATATTTTTCATTCCATTAACTGCTTAGGTCTGTTTTTTCCCCTCATTTATGTTATCATGGCAGCGGTTTCCATACAGCTCAAGCCACCTTCTGTTCAATAGTCACCAAAGTCTCAATGTTGCTCTCAGCTCCGTGTTGACTCAGTCCCGCTGAGACAGCCCAAGATTAGGTCTGCTCACCCTGGAGCCTGGACACATGCTTCCATCGACTCACAATGGGAAAAGCATTAGTACAGAGGGTAAAAAAACTTACAATCTCTATTTAGCACTTTTGAAATCAATAAGGGCTCTGGCTCAGATCTGACCTTCAATCAAGTACACAGGACAACCACAAAAAAAAGTCATAGCCTGAAGGTTACTAATAAACACTTGAAGTAAATCTCAAACACCCTTGGAAAACAGCAGAAAATGTGGAGGGCAGACCTAACCTAGGTGTTTGGCGTTACTTGCGCTACAAGTTCAGCACAGCAGACTTTCTCATTTATGGATGATGTGTGAATCAGTTCCTTCTGCCATATAAGATTTACCCACTTCAAGAAACTGGCAAAAACATGAAAAATAGAAGGCCCATGGAAAAATATTTTTTTTATTTTCCTTTGAAAATAAAAATTGTCTTTGATTCTACCTCAAAGTAGTTGCTTCTTCAGCACCTGGGAACTAACCCTATTCTTCTGAAGTCATGGCAAGGCTTTTACTGACAAGCACCATAAAGATGGGGTTCACAGGTCTGTCTTCACACACATGTCTCATAGTCTGAGATTTCTCTTCTTCCCTATATTCTGCATTCAGTTCAGCTTCTTTTCACATGGAAAAAGTGATCACAACAGTTTAGACATGCTGGCAGTCTTGTGCTGGCCCATGTAGTGTTCAGACACAGTTCTCGTTAGATATTGTACAGAAATAAGCTTGATATTCCAAAGATTACCTTTACAGCCTTGGCACCACTGCTCCCTTTGCCCACAGTACATCTCCACTCCTATTTTTATGGTGCTTCACATGATGTTCAGGATCTGCAGATCTTCAGCATCCTCTCTCTGCTGATTCTACCCATGCATGACCAGTGCCTGCTGCCCCTTCGTTCAGAAGCTGGAGAAGGCATCCTGCTCAGAGACCACTTGAGCACCACAGTCCATCCAAACCTACCATCTCATGTTTGACCATCTGAATTCCCTCAAAACAGCCTCTACACCATTTTTTCTTACAGTCTACCATAAATACTCATCTCTCATTTAGCTCAGTTCCTTTGATACTGCCTACATGGGAACCCAAGCAGATCTACACTGGCCATCCAGCCTTTCTTACTAATTTAACTCACTCTCACTCTTCCGTACATATTCTTCTTTCACAACTCATTTATCCCATTTCTCTGTTTTTAATGTCTCTTTCCAGCTATTATCAATCCAAATATTTTTTTTCTCATCCTTTTGAAGATTTAAGTATTCTTTGCTGATTAATTACACGTTGCTCAGTTGGTTTTGGCCAAAGACCCAAATAACAGGTCAAAATCAGCACACTGTAACATCATAGCCTATCCCTCTGTCCTCGTTTGTTAACAGGACTTCTCACCAGCACTGTTTCAGGGTACCAGCCCCATTCCCTGTGATAATTAATGTCCATTTGTGAAGTCCTCCTGCTGCTTAAACTCCAAGAGGACTGTGCGTGAATTCAGTGCATATGAGTTCTTAACTCCAACTGCACACAACAGCCAGAAGATGGATGGGCGCTGGTGTTGAACTCTCTCATGAGCGAACTATTTTGACCTCTCCCTGGAAATCTCCCAGCTTCAGAAGAGATACCAAGCAGTCCTGTCACCTGGAAGAGCTAAATACAGCTAAATACCCATCATGGCAATGGGTAGCAGAAGGTACCTCAAGTACCAGGAGGGAGAAAACTGGCAAAGAGGAATAGAAACAAAAATAAAAACCACTTTATCTGAAAGACTCTCAATCAAAAGCAAACCTTAATAGCAATGCCCAGAAATCACAATGCTCCCTCAATATAATGTCCATGTTGGCAATTAAACTGAAGGGAAAAACATGATACAACATTCGAGTTTGGAATTGTAACAAACCTTTGCCTTTAGGTCTATACCAAACCCAGTTTGCCTGCATTAATACTGGAAAAGTAATCAAGGATTGGAACTACCTCTATTCATCTCTTTGGGTTATTCTTGCCTCATGGTGCTGTAACAGACACAGAACTCCCTATTCATTTTTCCCAACAAAACCAAATGATTTTCTGTTTATTTCCACACTCAAACCTGAAATAAAAACAAGGATCCCACACACTCCTTGTGCAGCCTCTACAAAGGGACTCTTTCTTGGAACAAATTACAGTAATATGGACCTTGTAAGGCAGGGACTCAACAAACAAAAAAAAGCAAGGGTTATGATCTCCTTTTCTTTTTCATGTACTGGAAAGGCAGAACAAATGGTTTGTTTTGCTGGATGTAAGACTTCTTTCTGTATAGCACTTTTGTTAAAAAAAATTAGGTATGTGAAAAATGTTACATCTTTATTCCAAAGCAACCCAAAAATATCAGGCGGGAAATAGGGTTCTGCATGTTTAGCACTGACAGCTTTTCTTCCATTTGCCAGGATTTTAAGATAAATCTGTTTTATAGACACCTCCAAAAGAGAACTGTAAACAATCTTAAAACAAAGAATCACCCTGCCTCGGTTAATCAAATCCATTTGTTTATAATGTGTGATCCTACTAGTACTCTAATATTTCATTTAAAAATGGGGTAGGCAAGATAATCTCACATTATGAAAAGACACAAAAGCAAAAGTTCTAGACGTCATTTTATCACATCTTAGAAGAGCCACAAGAAGCCCTACTTTTTCCATTTTGCAAATGATTACATCAGTAATTTAGGAGCTGCACCATCATTTCCAAATGCATTATCTACAACAGGAAGCTTCAATTAAATCAGTTATTAAACCTAATTAATTAAAGTTGCATGATTTCTACACAGGTGCACTTGTTTTTGTTCAAGGGAGTCTTACTCTTGGTCCCTTTTCTAATCAGCCTAAACAAAATCAATATATGAGAGTTGATACCACCTGTTGGTAGTTGAAGGATGAATTCCAAGTCATTTAGTTGCAATTAATTTGGAAACACTTTACTACAGAAAGCCTACTGAAATTACCTTTTCCTCTGATCTGAGAATCAATCATTTCACTTGAAGATGGGGAGGGCTGAGGGGATACATTCCTTCACTCTGCAGTATTAAATGACTAATTAATGTTTTCTAGGTAACATTTTAAGTTAAGAGGAAAAGGAGCGCTTAGATGGTAACAACTTGTCAGAGCTTGAGGAAAAGCTCCTGTCACACAAATGGCCACAGCTGTTTAGCCAACACCAAGAACTCCCACAAGTGGCTCCATGCAAGGCATAACACAGAAAGGTTTGCTGTAGTTTTGACTCATCTTCCCTCTCTTCCCACTCACATCCCACTAGCTTTTCCAAGTATTTTTCATTTGGCTCTTCCATTCAACGGCTCCTTCAGATTTTTCTCATGTCTCCTATATTCATTCCTTGTCCCCTTTATATCCTGTCTTGTCCTCCCTTTGTCTCCTACCTTCTCCCAATTTTTCTCCTCCAAGACAATTCCCAGGTATTTAAAATGTGACTGCTCAGCAGTCAAGCAAAAAGGGAAAACCCAGGCACCAAGGGAACCTTACTGCCTAGGTCTAACCTGAAATAGACTGACATGAGAGCAATTAAAATGTAATTTTATGTAATGAGATGATTTATTCATTAGTACAAGGCAGGGATAAAAGCTTTCAGCTGATGAGAGAAGCAGGTTTGTTACAGCTGTCAGCTCCACCAGCAAAACGTATTAGTCATTTAATTTCTTTTTTTTTTAAACCAAAAGCATCCTATAATTACATGTATGTGCCCTTCCTTATAGCAGATTCTGCACAGAGTTCTTTATTTTCAAAATGAAAGAAGAACAATTAAAGTGTCATGAGATGATTGGTCTGTCAGTGAGTTTGATTGACCATGTAATACAAAAAAAAGTATTTTTCAAAATAAATAGTAAGATATTGGAATCAAAATACCCATATTTTTGCATAGAAGGAAGGTTAACAAGTATCAGGTACCTGAGCCAAGAGACCTATATGAAGATTTGGATGGTTTCTTTTCAAGGACAGCTGCTTTAACAGGAGTCAGCTCTTACTTCTTTACTGCTTTCAAAGCAATTTCAGCATAGAAGTCTGATTATCAACATCCAAAGCACTTCTAAAGTTGGGCTTCCAACCCATACTGATTAGTCCCAGCAAAAGATTGCCATGGAAAGCATCTGCATCACTGATGACGGGGAAGAGAATAAGAACGTCAAGGCTTTGGTTCATCATCTCACACACCAGCCACAAGGCCTGAGACTTTGCAGAAAGTAAGGATCACTCTGCTTCATCTCTCAGTGATCACAACTGGAGAGCACACTTCCCACTTTGCAGTACCTCCTGGTAGAATTCATGGTGGATAGGGGTACTCAAAGCTTGTCTCTTTCCTGTCTGCTGGAGAACAGGAATGCTTAAGTCCTCAGCAAAACCATAGCTGAACAATGATTCAGTACTTAGCGGGACTTAGCTGGCAGCAAAACATGGCAGAAAGTACCCTTGCCTAGTACCAAGTTTCCCAGGTACCAGGTCATTTCACCCTCCCCCTACTTCCCTTCTTCCCTCCAAGGACTTCGTGTTCTTGGAATTTGAAATTGCAGACTAGACACCAAAGAAAGGTGCTTATCACAGAAAAGCTGGTGATGCTTCACTTCAGGCAAGATTCTCAACTTGCATCAACCAGACCCTGTTTCTGCTATTTACCACTCAGCAGTGGAGAGCAGGAGCACCACCACTGCGCTGTTATGGGGGATTTTGGGTTGTTTTATGTGTCAAATCTCAGTAATTATATTAGCACGTGTGGGCCTGTTAACATTTCAGACACCAGGATGAAATCACAAAGAGCCAGCTCATGATAAAAAGGAAGGCTACTGGTGTCCTGGTCCTCCCCAGGGCTGTTCTTTCGGAAGTGAGGTGGCCATCTTTACTCCTGTTCCCCTCCATGACTTCCCAGCACAAGCTGCCAGCTCATGGTGGGAGCTTGAGCTTGCCTGGGGTTTTCCTGGATCAGGAAACTGCCCCCTGATCATCATGATCCCCTTCTTATCTGCTGTATGTGCCTGCAACAGAGCCAATCACCTCAGCAATCCCTTGTCATTCAAGTGACAAAAGATTTTTCTTTCAGTTAAACTAAACCAAGTATTTTCAGATTCAAACTTTCCCCCATCAGTCGCCAAGATCTCAAACACATACAAAGTACTTACACATCTGCTCAGCTCTGCAGGGGCACAGCAATCCATTCAAACTCCTCCTCCAACACATCTCAGGAGGGATCTTCCCTTTACTGGGGCAGAGGGGAAGAACCTGCCTGTGCCAATCACCAGCAGGTCGAGAGAGATTATCCTTCCCCTTTACTCAGCACTGGTGAGTCCTCTGGACCACGAGGTCCAGTTCTGGGCTCACAGCTACAAAAGGGACATGGACATACTGGAGAAAGTGAAACAAAGATTCATGATGATACTACATGGACTGGGGTATTTGCCACACCCAGAGAGGTGGAGAGCTCACCGGCTCCTGAAACTGGAAGCCTTAGGGGTGATCTTATCAAAGTATATGTCTCAGATGAGAGGGTGTAAAACAAACTGAACCAAATTCTTCTCAGTGAACGCCAGTGAAAGGACACAGAGGGCACAAACTGAAATACAAGAAATTCCATTTAAACATAAGAAAAAGCGCTTTTTTTATTGTCAAACTGGTCAAACAATGGAATAAACTGCGTAGAGATATTTGAAGTCTGCATCTTTGGAGATATTTACCACCCAACTAAGCATGGGCCAGAGCAGCCTGCTGTAGTTGATTCTGCTTTGGACAGGAGATAGGACTAGGCAGTCTCCTGCTGCCCCTTCCAACCTTGCACAGAGCGAGGTGGGTTTCTTTACCTTCTCCTGGTTCAGGATTCCCCCTCAGCCTCTGATCTTCAGTTTCACTGAGAAAGAGGCTAACAGCAAAAATACAGTATGAGCTAATGGTCTGGAACACTTTGCTCCCTTTAAAAAACAAGTCTGCTTGCATCATACTTGTGCATTATTATTAATATTACTCCTACCAGGAACAGATGAACAAAAGAAGAAGGTGTATTTCTCAGAAGTTCCCCTCCTTCTGCTGCTTATTTTCTGTGTCTGAAGGCAGCTATGACTGGATCAGCCTAAGTACCTCCGCAGCAGATATGCCAAACAAGCACAGTAGAGGGAAATCGACAGCAAATTATGACCTGTATAGAAAGAGACACTGTTTTTGTAGTCAGGTATGGTTTGTAAAAAAAGAAGAGGCATAAAAACAACCTGTAAGATTCTGGTAAATTCTCTCAAGGGACAAAGTCGGTCTTGTTTAAAGCAGATATTTGGGAGGCAGTTGTGTCCCATATGAATACTGATGTAAATGCAGTTTCCTGCCCAACCCCATGACAATTTACCAGAGGGAAGTGTGTTATCTGGCAAATCTTCCCCTGTGAAAGATGTATAGGCAGCACACTCTAAATAGAATGTTTTCCAACAGGATGAGGCAGCTGTGGATATTTGAGCCTTGTATCCAAACAAAGCTCAGTATCTTGCTAATCATCTACTCATAACACTCTGGCCACAAAAGAGAGGTGCTGCTTGCAGCAATGGATTTGACAACCACTGTTGACAACCAACAGCTAGGAACAGCAGGCCTTTGCATAAAATAGATTAAAAGCTTTTAAAACTGATATAGAGATGTACTGATCAAGACTTTATAATGGAGAAGCCTTTGTTGAAGTCATCCTTGCAAGTAGAACCTATTAATTTGAGTGCTGCAGGTCTCTGCAAATGTCAGGTTGCCTTTGGTACAAAGCAACTAGTGTGCAGCTTCCAATAAAGGAAAAATGTCAACCACTTTTTAAGCTTCCTAGGGCTGACAAATCTCAATTGCACACAGTTAACCCAGGTCTCTGTTCCCTACTATCTGCAAAAGAGAGTTTATGACACAGGTTTCCTCTTTTAAATTTACCCACTTCAAGGTACTTCGAGTTCACGCATTTTTTCCTTGCTGAAACCAACCTACCTAATAGTGATGGCTTAAGGCAAAGTGATACATTAAAAAAAAATTACAAAAGACATAGCCAGGCAGAACAGAAAACATAGCTCTCCAGTCTGGCTTCCACTCAGTAGTAACTATACACACCTGTGTCACTCTGACAAACAGTTACCTTGTCTCTCTACTAAGCCATACATTTAGAGTTTAGTTATGCTGAGTTAGAATGGGGTTTTTTCCCACTAATATCACAGAGTTGTAGAATGATTTGGGTTGGAAAGGACCTTAAAGATCATCTAGTTCCAGGGCCAGCTTTCACTAAACCAGGTTGCTTAGAGCCCCATCCAACTTGGCCTTGAACACCTCTAGGGATGAGGCATCCACAGCTTATCTGAATAACCTGTTCCAGTGCCTAACTCCATTCAGAGTAAAATATTTCTTCCTTATATCTAATCTAAACCTACTCTTCTCCAGTTTGAAGCTATATCTAACTTTAATTTCCTTTGCTGTAAAATTCAATCTATTAATCCCCAAAGGAAAGACATAGGAAAAACAGCTCCATTTCATTCAGCTCTGTTCTAGGTTTCTGCCTCTTTGAAGAATTAAACCTTGTCTTTACCCAAGTCTTTTTTCTAGCCCATAGATCCCAGTTTGTAGACATTTGATTTTCTTATACTCCTCTCTAAACTGTCTCTGGTGAGTTTTTACTCTTCCTTGATGACTGATGTCAAAATCTGGAAAAGGTACCTTGGCCAAAAAGAGTTTCTCTGTTATTTTACTGAAACAAGAGATCATAGCATTGAGGTCAGTGGATATGTTTTAAGTCTTAAAAAATTCTGCCTTCTCCAATTATTTATGCTGAAGTTACTTGGCATTTAACTTGATGAAGCTAACTTAACCTAGTTTTTAAGCTACTAACATGACCAGTACATGGTCAAAATCCATGATTTTGCATATTCTTTAGAAGTGACATAATCTTACACAGCAACTTATGCAAATGAAAGTTAGTTATCATACTAAGATTTGTAAAAACTGAAAAAGTTTGAGATATTGCACAGTGGCTGATAGTTCATGGATTATTCCAGAATTAACATACCACAATGGAACCACTTTTCACAGAGCCCCACAGAGCAGAGATGCAGGTGAATGAAATGAAAACCAGAAAGTAGCATCACAGAGGAACCTAAATACAAACACCAAAATGCATACATGTATGCATGCCAGTGCAGGATAGTTTCAGCTGTCATGGACGGACACGTGGCAGAGAGGGACCCTGCCAAGCATTTAAAAACCCAGGGTTTGGGGCAGTGAAAAGTGTTCCCTCTTCACAGCACACTGTGATTCTATTGTTAATTGGCCAAGACAGTGCCATGAGCCAATGACCCAGCACTTTCAGCTTGTACGACAGTTGCCTTAGCGTAAGCTTATTTATATATCAATATCTATCAGTATCTGAAAGGAGGATGGCAATAGGATGGAGCCAGGCTCTTCTCAGCAGTGCTGAGCAATAGGACAAGAGGCAATGGGCAGAAATTAATGCAAGGAAGTTCCACCTGAATATGAAGAAGAACTTTTTTTGCTGTTGTACTGGTTTTGTTCATATTTCTTACTTTCTGTGAGATAAGAATTAGGAGGAATGCAAAGTATGTTCCAAACTTTAAAAGAATATGAAGTTTATTACTAATAGAATTAAAAGTAAAAAGAAATAATAAGGAATTAAAGTAAAACTTCCTTTTCTTCCAGCATTTCCCTTTTTTACATAATTTACACAAAGGATAACAAATTAGAATTTTGGTCAGTATTACAGTTCTTAAAAGTTTTTTTTACTATTTAAGGAAAAAAGTTTTCTTTTGTTTCATGTGGTTTCCAAATTGCCCAAAGGGTAATAGACCTGTCCAGAAATTTTGTTGCTGCGAAAAATACCTCTCCCATGAATCTTACAGTCTTCTTACAACTGTCGGTATGGGTCGCATATGGGGCGGGGTTTTTTTAAGGATAAGCAAATTCTAGTTTAAAAGAAACTGCTCTCTTCTTCACAAAATCTCTGAAAGTTTCTTATAGTTCCAAGGTGATCTGGTATGGTTACGTTTCTTTTTCTCACAGGTTGCACACAAAATTCTCATGCCCCCATGTTTTTAAGTGGATTAAAGAGAAAAGGATAGTTTGTGATATTACAGTTTTTATCACGGTCTGCCAAAAGTATTTTTAAGTTTCGCGCCAGGCGCGACTCTGCTCTCTTTTCCCATCGTCATCTTCAGTTCCATCTCCCATGACTTACATTCTCTTTCCCTCTGATCTTGAAGTTGTTATGATTTTCTTCGGGTTTTATGTTGGAGAAAAAAGCTTCTTTTTTTTTATGCTGCTGGTTCTTCAGTTCGATTTTAGTTACGCTGGTCGCAGAAAGTTCTGTCGGTTCCAACCGGGTCCGCACGAGGCTGCGTGAGGGAGGAGGGGTTTCTTATCCAGTTCTTAGGAGCCATGCTGGGAGGTATCAGCTATGCAGCAGTTTAATGGTTGTTTCTTAGTTGCCTGCAGTTCTGAGGGGGTTCTCCTGCAGCTACCCAGGCCCGTCCCCTGGCACTGGGGGAGGAGAGGCCCAGGGCCGCTCTAAGAGATGGACCTTGGCATTCATTATCCCGCCCTCCCCACGGGAGGTTCGAACACCAAGAGAAAGTTCCTGCGTTTCCACGTGGTTTAAATATGTAAATTTCTAGAAGCGTTATTGGTCTAAATGACTGTCCATCAAGTCAGGTTCAAACGACCACAACTGTGCAGGTGATTGAAGACTGCAACAGGTTGCCCAGAGGGTCTCACTCACTGGAGATACTGAAGAACCATCTGGACACAATCCTGTGCCCTGTGCTCTAGGAAGGCCCTGCTTGAGCAGGGAGGTTGGACCAGATGACCCACTGTGGTCCCTTCCAACCTCATCCATTCTGTGATTCTGTAAACCGAGGATACTAATTTAATAATGAATGACCATGGGTTCAAAAATGCTGGTCATATATTTATACGCCCATAACTTGTTTCTTCTCACCACCCTGGTTCCTGAAAAAGCAACATCATTAGAGCAAATCCATTCTCCTGAATTAAGGCAAGTTCTGATTTAATGATGTTTCTCTACCTACCTATCTATCTAAAGACTGATCCTTTCTGTAGGGCTTTTCAAACTTCAAGTTTAGGAAGTGGCAGGTACTGTGGCTGGCATGGCACCTAGAAAGAGGGGACATTCCAAAATAAATCACACCACCTGAGGATTTTAAATTGGAAGTGAATCCACAGAGGGTAATGGAAAAAGTACATTTTCTGTAATTAAATTAGAGACATCAACTATTCGAGGGCCTGACAGTACTTCTGTAGCAGCACTGACTTAACATTAAGCAAATGCTGATTGCTTCCTGCTTAAGTCAGCCCAGGATCATTCTGTAAGTGTCTGTGCACTGATCCATGGTGGAAGGTCACCTTCAGCAAATGAACAAATGCATTCCTAAACAATTTGAACAAACTATAAACTGTAGGTTGAGGTAGTGGTCATTTGATAATCTGAATGCCTTAATGAGCTAGTGCTCCACTGAAGCACAGGAAACTGTTTTGCAGGTTTAAGAGGTCAGAGGGACAGATTTACTACGTTTATATAGGAACAATCAGATCTGCCTTCTCTCCTACGACTGGGGTGAGACAAGACAATTCTGCCACCTTACTGTTGAGCTTTTTATCTGACGGCACACTAAAAAAAGAAATGAATAGATTTATGAATCATGAAATTATACTAACTGCAGCAGATGATGAAATTCATGATTCAGGCTACTAAGATTACCATGTTCCAAATTATACTACTTACATTTCTTTTATTTATTGCTTTGCAGCTAGTATAATTTGTAGTTATCATCAATTAAATGGCATTCATAAATGGAACTTTTAAAAGATAAAAAAATTGATCGTGATGTTGAGTGAAAAAGCAGATAAAAATGTCAAAAGATTAACTTTATAAATGCCCTGAGGTATTAAAATATTAATGCAACTTGCCGGCCTGTCAGCATGCTCTGACTAGAAAATTTTCAATGCACCAAGTATTCAATAAACCAGGTTCAGCATTTTGGCTCACCTAACAGCACTCACTGGTTGTTTCCTGACACTGTGTTCTTGCAAAGAGCTAAAACTGTAACTTCTGATAGAGTTAGGAGCAGCAGGAGCTAATACTGCCACCCATGTTTGGAACAGTGTATGGGTGGTATGTATAGGCACTATCAAGTACACCTCATATGAATTACTTAGAGCAAGTTCCAGTGCATACTCATTAAGCTTCCTATCAGAACCTGTCTTTTTTTAGAGAGACTTTCACTGAAACAAAAATACCTAGAAAGGAAAAAGAGGCATTCAAAAATCAAGTCATTGGTATCCAGCGCATCCCTGAGCTCCCCACACCATTTCTGTGTGCAGCAGTAGGAACAGAAGACTAAAAATAAGAGTGAGATTTTTGATCCTATCTTTAAAGAATAGCTCTTCCCTAGTAAAACAGTGGGAAAATCTGCAGCACACATGCAGGCAAGGCTGGAAGTCTATTATTAAGTTGGAGGGGAAAAGGCTGCTCCGTGACAAATCACTACAGAATACCCAAATGTTCAACCTCACAGTATATGCACATTAGCATTCACGTTACTTGCAAACAGCATCAGGAAATGAATAACAGTGTCTCCAAGAGAACACTAGCACCAAACCATTCCCTCTATCTACAATAGCAACATTTGTAGGGGCAACATAAGGAATTAATACTGAAATAGAAAGTCTGTCGAGTCATAGTGACTGAACAATAAATCCCCAACAGCAAAAGACATCTCAAGAATGTAACAGCTTTGCAGATATGTCCCTGTAATACAATAAAGTGAGGCTCTGGTTAACAAAATATTTCAAAATTTATTAGGAAAAAGGAGTTTTTAGTGTAAACATACTGTTGTCCAACCAGAACAACTTTGAAATATTTCTTTCTTTCATGGGATATGTTGGAAACTGCGGCCTTAACTGTGCTTGCAAGTCACAACCAACCTTGAAGGAGAGCTTGGCTTTACTTTTGTCGAATCACCATTTTGACAGTTACGTTAAATTAGGAGAAGGAAGAAAAGTTGCTGTGGAACAGAACTGCATTTCTGAACAGCAGATTTTAACTTCCAACACAGTTCCATGAGGAAAAAAAAGTTTTTAAAATAATATCACTTCTACGTCCAGCAGCCTTCACCCGCAACTCCTGATTTAGAGGTCTGTGGGCTTTTCCTCTGGACTATTCATCCAGCTTTCATTGCAGTAGTTGGACCAAAGCATCTTCAATCTACTTTCTCCAAAAGAATTCTCCTAGTTTCTCTCCTGAGGGTGAGTAAATCGATCCTATAAACTGAAATGCTTGTACACAAAGAAATCCTCCCAGTTGTGCTGGCTGTACAGATTCACACTGCATGTAACTTTTACCCTGCTCAAGGCTTCTTGTGTGTTTATTCAGTGTTTCAGCTGGTGGGACTTGCACAGCTTGCAATTTAGCACAGTTCATGCAAACACAGCATAAAAATTTGAAGTGTGTTAATTACCACTTAAAAATCCTTCTACAGAGCTTCAAGACACTGGAAATACTGTCTACTGGATACATAACTCTTATTCTCCTTCAAGAATTGTCCTTGTGTCTACTCTACTGCTGCCTTGGCAGGGCAATAACTTAACCCACCCCAGGGTACATCAGGCAACACTATTAAGAACTTGCATTTCACAGATTTTCAGATTCCAGTAACATCACAAGAGACTGTTTTTGAGAGCAGCAGAGAAACTTTATTACCAGAGTACGGAGAGAGAACAGAAGAAAAGTTCTCGAGAATTTTGTTAGAAAGAAAAGGTGCAGCAATGCATGGAGGGCTCAGTAAGTGATGGAGAGGAGGATGTGTATGTTCCCTCAGCTCTTGCAGCTAACTGCATGCAACCAAGGTTGTAACACGGACTTTTACAGCACAAGCATCCTAGGCCACATCTGAAAGAAGAGAAAACCCAAGACACACTTGATAAGGGCAAAACCTGCTGTTGAGGCATCTAAAGGAATATCATCGTGCATCTCAAAGCCCCAAGGTTCACATTCACCATCTTCTCTGACTTCAAACAAGGACTCTTTCTCTAGAGCTGTGAAATCTGTCAGTATCCAGCATAACAATGCCAGGTGGTACAGCCCTTGGCTTTGTTGAAACACCAGGCCATGGAGTTGGAAAAGGAGGTCAGAAAGAAGCCAGAGGGCTGCTAAGATGACAGATTAAACTTGCAGTACCATATTCAGAGTACCATGAACTTCTGGTCCACGCTTGGACTGCCAGGATGAGACAGAACAGGTCTGGTCTGCTTGACTGTACTACCAACTGTTAAGGCTGCAGGAAAGTTTAACAGCTGAAAGATCACAAGAGAAGAAAGGCATGTCAAGGAGTTTTGGCAAGCTTTCCCATCTCTGCAGTACAGCTAGTGGAAGGGGGTCTCACCCACAGGCCCCAGGCAGCTAAATAGCTACTGGCAACGCAGCAGGTGACAAATACGAAACATCACAACTTCACGCACAAGAGCAAACCTTGTTTCTCTCCACCTGTTGGTAACACAGCTTACAGCATTAACACAGAGATGCTAGACATATATAATATACTAAAATATAATTACAAAAAGTCCAATTCAGCATTTTAACTCACGCTTCTACATGGTGGGGTCTTGACATATTGCAGTCCCTGAACCTAAAGCTGCCAAACCCAACTCCAACACCTGAGCCCATGTGCCACCACCACATGTGGTAACAGCAGACTTAGGACAATTTGAAAATTATTTATCTAGCCATGGTGTGTCTGCTGTGAAAAACACACAGTTCAAGACAACTCCTGCAGGAGCTGTCGCACAGCGCATTATCTTAGTGCCTGTCAGCACACACCCAGAAATCTGATGAAAGTTTTCACCAGAGTTTTAAATTATGTGAATGAAGATCAGGCTCTCAAACATTCATCACAGTTTAGAAAGTCATCAACTTGAAAGCTATTAGACTCCTGATTTGAAATCAGGATAAATTCATGCTACTTTCCTTGCAAATTAAGTGACTGCAGATAAAATCAATCTTTGCTCATTTAGGGGAAGTTCTTAAGGCAGTTACCTATGAAGGAATATAATTTAACCTGCAGGCTATAAATACTTGCATGAAAAAAAGGTTAAATTCCCAGTGAGTGTTGGTAAGAAAGACTCTTAACTAGCAGAAATCTATTTTGAACTACAAAATACCCACCCCAAACCTTCTCAAGACTACACAGGCACAAGTGTTAAATACTAATTAAGTGAGCAGCAAACTACCTGGAAAGATGCAGTAATGTTATTATGGATGTTAGGGTCGGCACGAAGATTAAGAGGTATTGAACAGAAGAGCAGGAGTCTCTAGAAGTGACCAGAGGTGCAGCAGTCAGAACTGAAATAGTTCCTCCTGCTCCACTCAAACCATGGAGATAAGAAACGCTGATGTTCCCCCAGTCTGATGAAAGAACTCCTCTTCCCAAGGAAAACCAGCCTTACCACAGGGCTGCAGGCTGGGTTAGGTAGAGCCAGAGGAAGTGGTTGCAGGTGTCTGAAGAGAGCATTTCCTCTGAGGTAACTCTGTTACCATTTCTACACCCTAGAAGGCAGTGGCAGTGGCGGGCTGGGTATGACGTACTGAGGAAAAGCCAAGACTAATTCCAAGGCCCAGCTGGTGAGCATCAAGGTGGAGGGAGTATAACTCTAAACAAGTAACAAAGGCAACAGCCCTCACGAAAGCAAGCTGTCAGCACCTAGGGCGGGAGCTGCAGGCTTTCTGCTTAAGGCTGTAAGGAGTCTCGGGCCCATGACAGCTGAATACCTTACTTCCCAATAAAGCAATACCCAGCCCCTGATGGACCCTCACCATCCTGGTCTGTGCAAGGACACTGCTCAAGGCTGCAGGTTGCTGATACCATGGAAGAGTGAGGCAAGTTTCTTTTGGGCTTCTTAGAAGCAGCAGCAAGTGAGCAAGGAGGTGGACAGTTCCTACAGGAGCATTTCAGCCCACTTTCCCCATCCTCCAAGTACCCATTTCTAGCCAGAAGAGCTGAAAGAGATGTCTCAAACTACATAGCAGGCAGTCCATTACCATAGATTAGTATTCAGCTTTGGCAGGAGAGCTGTGCAACATGACCCTGAACCAACCTATTTTCTTAAGGCCTCTGGCAAATAAGAAATGAAAAGAAAGCCAGAGCTACAAAATTACCATAGAAAATGTCAAAGTAGAAACAAACAGAACTGGTGACACTAAAACTTTAAACAACATTTAATTCAAATTGAAAAGGCTCATACATAACAAAAGATTTCATAATAGCCGGTGAAGAAATTTTGAATAATCTGCAATTTATTTTTCTTTAATGAAGCATACATGAAGACTTCAGAAAACCAAGGTTAACAATTTGGGAATTTAAGTACACTTTAGTTTGCATGGAACTCTGGAGCAGGAAAACCAGGCAAAAGTGTATCCTAACATTTATCACACAGCATGATACAAACAATCAGCTTAGTCTAACCTCTCTTTAGTGTTTAACATTCATTGAAATTAGAGTTAGCATTTTGTTAATAGTGAAAGACTGCAATCAGTATTTGGAAAGCATTCCACGAAACTTCTAAAATGTTTATATTCATTGACAAGGTATTATTCTTCTGTGATTTCTATAATGAAAATACTTATCATACTAACCAAAAATTCTGCATAAAAGTACTTTTAACAAATATTTTACTGTCATTGGTTATACACACATTACAGAAATCAAAAAATCAGCATCATTCAATGAAAGGCGGATAAAGCATCTTACACGCTATTCCATATTAAAACCACCTAATTTTGGTTTAAGGATAGAAATTCAAGTCTAATATCAAACATGAGCCTGCCAAGGGTATCTTCTATCCACTGTGGACCATTTGTACCTGAGGGCTCCCCAGTTTCCCTGGTGCTGCTGCTTGTCTATTACATGCTGCATTTTGACATTCTTCATCCAACAACAAGCAGCTTCAGTAATTCTTCTGCAAAATAGCAGTCTGCCAACAGCGCTGTCCAAGAGCAACACCCAGAGGCTAAATATACTGCTACAGCAACACTGCACACTCTGACCTGTTCCCTTCTGAGAAGATCTTCATAAAGATAAACAACAATTTCCTGTAAAGATAAAGAGCTGACAAAACTTTTCAATATAAATATCAACAGCAAAGTGTTGCAGGCACACAAACCCCATTCATGAAAATCCTATCCTCATAGCTACCTCAAAAAAGCATTTAATAACAGATGATATATACACACAGTGATGCAGAGCAAACAAGGAGTTGGTTTTGCAAGAGTGTGTGTAGAATATTCTGGTTGGCAGCAGCACAGAAAAGGAGCAACTAGAAGAATGACTGCTCTCTAGAAAGCCAATTGCATTTTTCAAAGGCAAAAAGACAGAAAAGAGGAAGGGAGTTCACCGTTCTTCTTACAAGTTGTCAAAGCAGTATATTGGGGTTTTTCCTTGAATCTTGAAGGCAGTTGCTGTAAGAACAGCTGGTCTATGCAATGAAAACAAACCTTCAGCAAAAAATAATGCCCTAGAGCATCTTTAAGAGGAATATGTTATCTGGAATCAGAGCATGAAGAGGGATAGAAAACTTAATACGAAACCAACTCACTAAAGCTTCATCTTAAAGATCTCTGGCATCTAACAAGACTAGTCTCTGTAAATTTAAAGCCTACACACAAATAAAAGGCTGACAAATCAAAAATACAATCAATAAAATCACACTTATAACCCCAAATACTTAAATAGAATAAAATATATTTAAAAAAAACCACAGTGAAGACCATATAATCTCAAAAAATGAATGCACCTGCCAAACCTTTTATACTTTGATACTTCAGATCAGATCAATTATTTCAAAACAGAAGCCTCAAACAAACACCTGATGGAAACCCTACTGAGTAGGGTTTACTCCATTTTCCTTGGTTAATCACTTTTTTCCCTGTCTGTTGTCTCAGAATTTTGTTTTTCATGTGTCTCATATTCTTCACCTGGTTGCAGTGAAACTGGAATCGCATCAACTATGAGGAAGCAATCATTCTTCAGCACCTGCTCAGGCATCAGTCTGTTACAGCAGAACAAATTCAAGAGAAGAGATTTAACTTTATCATCCAACAAACAGAGGGAGAAGGATTTCATCAGTAAGCAAAACAAACTCTATTACAAATAACAACCAAGCATGTGATGAACACATCTTATAAGTGCTTAGGGCCTAAAGCCTTCACAAGATGTTGTACCATAGCATTCCCAATGGACAGCAACACTTCACATCATAGTGCTCATTAACAACAAAATTCAAGCAAATATTCAGCACCAGCTCTGTCAACCCGGTGCCAGCCAGAAGAGTGTGAGGTTTTGAAATTTTGAAATATTAATTCAGTGAACTACAATAAATTACAGAAATACTCAAGTTGGTCTTTCTTCTGAGAATGAATGAAATAGATGCTATTCACCTTCTATAACTTCATCTTTTGACTTTTGTTATATTGTTTTATCTCTCTAGAGGAGCACGGGGCAGCGGGGGGAAACCCAAAGTAATGGACTCTAAACCAACAGCTATTTTGCTATTAAACCACCACTTACACTTAGGCTCTTTGGATTTATCAGAAGGGATTACATGCCTAAATACTTAGCACATTAACAGCACTATATTCCACAC
>WEIT01008136.1:0-30896 GCA_013389985.1 Dryoscopus gambensis | reverse complement strand
GAATTCTCCATAGCGAGAGAGGACAGCAAAATAAAAGTCTACTCATGGGGTTTCTGGGGATTTTTCAGAATCTTCACTGTTCCTCTAAGCTGTCTCCAGGGGCTCCAGGGATCGTTAAAACTGCCCGCATTCTCCACCAATTGTTGAAGTGCAGTTCTCTGCACCCTTCTGGAGTGCTGATTCTGGAGGATGATTCGTGGAAAGAATCAAGGAATACTCATTTGTAGATGTTTCAACAGATATCTCTATTCCCAGCCGCATGGCTGAAGCCAGCACACAGACTCCCAAGTCACGGGACAACCCCCAGTCCCCCAGGCAGGGGAACACAAAATCACCAATAAGAACACAGAACTGGGTACATGTGACCAGGAGCAGGGGCAGAGAGACCCCATGCTGAGCCCTCCTGCCATCCCAGAGCCCTCTCCCCACAGGGGAACAGGGAGGGGTGCCCCCAACACTGAGTTATGGTGCCTAACTCGTAGCCCACAGGTTTCCAGAGTAATGTCCCTGTACCATGTTACATAGGACTGCTATATGTGTAGTATGCACATATATATGCATCTATAGTACATATATATATACATACACTATATATAATATAGTATATGCATCTACGTTGTGTGTGCATATATATGCTTTTGCACATGTGGTGTTTTTCATGGGGTCCAGGACCACTCACATTCTGCCACTTCAAGGCAAGGAAGACACTATGTTGAGGTAAGGGTTGATCTGGAAACACCCCACTTCCTATCAAAACTTGAGGAGAAATTTCTCTAAGAGATTGGTGTTAATCTTTTCCACTCTAAATAAGGGTTTCATTCTCTCCCTCTGCAAGGGCCCTTAACTTAAACACTTGTCTGAGGCAGAAACAGGGCTTTTTCAGCAATCTTTCCAATTTACCTGGCATAGATAATTTATTCCAGTTTACTCAGCAGGGAGTGAGAGGGAATGGACGGAGCTGTAACACTGATGGTACTCTGGCAGAAGGTTGGAAAAGTTGCATCTAGTTCATAATAGAAACCTAAGCCTGGGCTTTTCTGATGGGATTTAGAGGCTATCCAAAGCCACAGGAGCCCATATGTGTTTCGGAAATACCATCACAGGTCTTTCCACTTTTTTCTTAGTAGAGGTTCAGAAACAGTTATATTCTTAACAGACTTCAAAATCAGACGCACAATGACATTAGAAAGGCCAGGATGGCAGTTTCTAACAGAGGAGCATAAATGCATGACCACAACACAAAGAATACAGTAAAACAGCCAAAAGTTTAGTGAATCCTTATGCAACAAAATGTGTCAGACTGTCTCTTCAGTCAATGTTAGGGTAATAAAGAGGAATCCCAGTCCATTCAATGATTCAGGCAGGAGAAAAGACTGGATGAGTTTTGCATCACCCCAGTATGTAGGACGGTAGATGGAAGATCTTTTGTCATTTAATGCTGGGGGTTTTTTTCCACCAGAGACTTCTTAGGACTTCATTATTTTGAGATTATAAACCTTTATTAGAAATTATCTGTGCCAAATCCTCTTTAAGATTTAAATATGCCGACAAGTATGTACTTTCTATGGCAGAGAGAGAGGCTTCTTCTGAAATTTTTTTTCTTAACTATCCTATTCAGGGGACAGAGAGAGAGCAGTTTGATGGTTTTGTCTCCAAGATTCACTCTACTATTGGTCACCTTGTCTCAGACAAAACACAAAGGTGCTGGATGTGTGATTGTATGCACAGCACAGCAGGTTTTGTCCAACAGCTGGCTTGTCTGGTAAGATTTTTGTAGCACATGGTTTATGAGAGGCTCTCCATGGCCACAAGGCAAGATTGCTGCCTCTGTCTCTGGCCTAGGTGTGCTGAGGTGTCAGCCAAGGTGACTTCGGTAGGACCTCTGTCACGTGAGGATAGATACCTTGATTGAATCGAGCCTGAATGGTTCAGCCAAAATCAGGCTGATGACTCACAGCAAGTTACCCTGCTTAGGCTGGTCCAGGTCAGTTTTGCCAGATGCAAAATAGGAAGCATTTATAAATCCTCCTCTGGTAGAAAATGGGTTGGTTAATTTGCATCTGGGTGGAGGTGTATTGTGTGAGATTTTCTACTGTATTAGCTACATGCAGGAGAAGGCCTGTTTCGGGCCCTCATGTGACTGAACAGAAAGGTAATACTTATCACAAAGTTGTCTGCAGCCCATTTGTTGTTGATGTGTGCACTTGGGGAAGTGTTCCTTATAATTATTGTTTATTTCCATACTGGAAATAAAAGTAATAAAATGTGTGATAGTGTATGTTGCTTTAATGTTCCTCTACCTGTATTTATTCCTGATGGTGTGATAATGTTTTTTAAAAGAAATCACATCCCAACATAGGCTTGTGTGCACAAAAAACTGTAGAAATGCTCTGAGTAGTTGGGACTCTGTGATGGGTCTGACTCCTTACTATGCTGCTTTATTATTATACTTTTGTGGCAGTCAGACAAAGGAGTTTTATTTCACCAAATTCTATTGAGGGCTTTCTCAATTCCTTTGGATGCATAAACCTGGACTTGTGAAACAGCTCAATCTTAAAAGTCACATGTTCTTCTGCAAATTTAGTGTACTGCTGTAAATGCCCAAGTAGGGATTATTGTGCATTGTCCAGCAAAGAAAATCAACTGAGACAGGAGATTCCCATCCAGAAAACTTACAAGTATGTGCTGAAGCACAAACCTTGTAGTTCCCATCCTGGTTGTATGGAGCATAGAAGCAGAGAGATTTCATTATTTTGGTCTGAACCAAGAAGTCTGTTTGAAACTTCTTTTTTACTTGTGCCAAGGGCCACTGCTTATCCACTGAGGTGCTGTGAGGCTTAAGGCATTGGCCAGAAGAAAAGATGGCCTTCAGTGGCCATGACATAAATAATGCAGTTCCCTTCCTGGCAAGACTGCCAGGATAATGCATAACTATGGATTGTCTGTAGTGTAGGATTCCTCATAAGAAGTAATTAGTTGGTTGTTTTTCTTTTCAAGGATTAATAGATGCTGTAAACACATGGATGACTTGACAAATCCATGTTAAAGTGGTAGTCTTAGAGCCATGCAGTCCATTCACCTGCTGTATGCTAAGAAACCGAATGTATCTGTACAGCAATTAATAGCTTCCAGTAAATGCAGATCTGCGGTGTTACTATTTTGGTTGACTTCTAATTATATGTGTGAAACATCAGGATTAATAGACACCCATACACCTTGATGATTCTTCCAACTGCATACACATTTGCAGCCTACAAGGTGCTCTAGAGGTTGGAGAACATGATCCTTTCTGTCTTTACTCTCAGTAATGGCACAATAAGTCTGTTCCCATGTCTTTTCCTGGCTCTACATAGAATTAGGACATGCAAAGTAAGGGGAAATGAAAATTGTCTACAAAAATTACTTTAAACTTGTTTTGTGTTAAATACTACTGTGAAAACTTCTGGTGTGTCTGGGTGGTGCTGTCCATTGAGGCCGGAATTCTATTTTCAGGAAAGCCCTTGCCAACTTCTGCTGGCTTGGTTCCAGCCAGCTCTGCCTGAATTAGGTTGCAGCCCACCCTGCAGAGATGGATGTAAAGGGCTTAATGCTGGTTTTCCATCACCTCCCTCCACAGGGAACTGGAACTGCTCCAGGCCACAGAAATTCCTGAAAGGAGTCAGAATGAGCTCCAATCAAAATTATTTGCTCTGTGCAGCAGTAAGCTGAACCTCATGAGAGGCCCTTCCACCAGGTGTGATGGCCATACTGGGTTTGCAAAGGGGAGCCCATTATGAAGATTTACCTGCTTGCCTGGACTGTTACCACACTCCTAGCATCAGCTTCCTGAGTCTTCCAATAACCAGGATAACAACCAACTGGAAAAAAGCAATGTCTCATTCCGTTAGCTGACCTGCTTAGCTGTAGCAATATCAAACAGGATTTTGCCTTTGTGCAGTTTGCAGTTTGTGAAACTGGGATAAGAACACTGTATCACAGCTGATGTGTGCAGTGGACAAACAAAAATTGCAAGTAATACAGCAATGGGAGCTCCTGAGCTATCTGAGAAGCATGAGAGTTTTGTTTTTCAAAAGTGGCACTTAACCTGTAGCTGCAGTTATAGATTTAATTCTGACATAAATTAGCATGGTTTCTGCCCACCACTGGCTTAACTTTTCTTTAGAATGCAATAGGTAGTGGTGAAGTCACTCAAAATGAGAAAATGTCCTTTTCCCAGAGTTTCTTGCTTATTCTTTTGACTGCAAATTTTTGGGAAAGATCAATTCTTTATGATAACTTCCTCAGCCTTGCTGGTTCAGCCAGATTCTCTTGACTGCTAATGATGATGTGATGATCCCACAAGCACACGTGCTCCTCTCTGTGTTGTCTTTTTATGGCTGCTCAAACCCCCCATTTTCAGCATTTTCCAAACATTTGGTATAAAGATGTTTCTCTGAGTGAAGGGTTTGAGTGCTTTGGAAAATGTGCTGTTTATATCTTAAGGTGCAGCATTTACATGTAGTTTTTCCACTGGAAGAGCTTTCTGTGGCTGTAAGGTGGCAGAAGGCAGGGACAAGATAAAGTATTAAAAATTTTTTTTGAGGTGTGTGGTGGTGCCTTTTTATAGTTTTGGACTATTTGATGTAATAATTATATTAAGTTCTTAAGTGTTTCCTATATATGGAGTTATCCCTGCCCCTATACCTATCAGGCATAGGAATCCCTCCTGTTTTTCTAGTAAATTCCTTGTCATTCAACCCTGTCCGTTCCCATATCCCTGTTCATCACCCCCAGACCCGTCCTTTGTGACCAGAATGTTCTATGCTTTTCGATGCCTGGTTTGCGGTTATAGATGTCAGTAATATGTTTCTGCAATCATTGGTCATATTTGAATTAAGTTCCTCCTTTTTCTCCTCCCAGTCTAATCCCTGATTGGTTATTGTCTTTCCCCACCTTATGTTTCCACCCCCCTTTAAAAATTGTTATTCCCCATATTCGGGGGCTCAGTTGACCGAGAGGGGTTTAGGATTAAAAGTAACCTTTAAACCACTCGCTTGGCTGGTCTCTTCCTTCAACCCCTTTATTTCCGAGACTCGTGGATACGCCTTGCTAAAGGCTACCTCTATAGCCTTTATCCGTTGCCAAACCCTCGACTCCTTGGGCTGGGACGGGCTCATCCTACGGCCGCACCTGTGCCGGAGCTAGCCGGGTCGGACTAAGGATTGTGGGCACGGGTCGCAGCCACAGAGGTGTTAAACTATAACAAAACCAGAGCAGGAACCACAGACAGCAGTTAGCTCTGATTCATTCCAGCAGAAACTTTTCTCTATGCATACATCTGCCCATTATGTTGTACATTTTTTGCTTTGTCTCTTTTCATGAGTTCATCAAAGCCAATTACGCAGCCCTGCTGTAAGTGAAAACTGTGAGGCTGAGCAAATCAGACCATCTGTTACAAACCGGTTTAAGCACAGAAGAGCAAAGGAAACTAAGTCTCTGTGAATAAAACAGATCAAACCCAGAAAGGTTCGAAATATATCCCAAAAACATGATTAAAACCAAATGATGTTAGATGTTGGTGCCAATAAAAATGATATATTTTGTTTAATAGTAAAAGAGGCAAAGAAAAAGAAAGAAATAGAAAAAGAGGTTTGAAGGGTGGGGGGGGTGCGACAGGGAGAGAGTGACAGGGGTTAGGTAGAAACATATCACCCTTCTGAGGGTCCCAATGATACCTCATGGCTCCCCTCCATCTGGTCTTCTTGGTGGTGAGGGTCCCCTGCCACCAAAAAGTATAGAAACCAGTGGATTCTATAGTTTGCGCCAGGTGGGAAGGTCCACATGCCTCCCCTGTGGAGGGCAGGTTTTACACTGCCCCTTGCAACACTGTGGATTTGTTGCATCATGTGCAGTTCCCTGGTGCAGGGTCTGGGGACCCCTTTGGGGGGGCCTTTGATGGGCCAGGACAGCCCCTCTGCTGTCCTTCATGTGCATGCAGCTTTTCCTGGGGTGAAGGGGCCCCATAGCTGAGCTCCTCTGCACAGTGGAGGATGGGTGTTAACTGCTTCTCACCAGAGGTTTTTTCTCTACACACCCAAAACTTCTCCTCCTCCCTCCACCCTTTGGTGTGAGGGTCTGTGTGAGCCTGGCAACTGATAGCCCCGGGGCTGTGGTCTCCACCCCAAAGGTGTTCAGTTTGATCTCTCTGGGAATGTATTCTCTGGAAGCCCAGACTTGACATACTGTATCTTATATCCATCAATGAGCAGTCCAGGGCCTTAGGGCATTATAGTCTTCTCTGCAGCTTTTATACAGTTTTGCTATAATAGGCAGAAGTCCTTCATGAAGATGTTTAAGCCATAAATCATAACATTTCAATCTCCGACACCATCCCTGTGGATGTATAAATGAGTCAAAAGACTTCAAAAAGCATGAAATCTTAAAATATGGTTGTATAAACTAACAGGTCTCAATTGTGATTAGTGCAAGGGACTCTTGGAACGTCAGAAAATGATGGCAGAGAGGGAGGGGGGAAAGAAGCCGCAGCAACCTCTTTAATTGTCATTTTACTCTTCCAAAACACAGTCCTGACACATCCAAGGGCAAATATGCATTGCATTAAAATGGTGGTGAGGGAAGTGTGAAAAACAAGGTTCACTCTCCTGTAAGGATTTAAAAGTTTTAATAAAGAGACAATAAGGGACAAAAACAATAAAGCAAAATTTACAGTGCTGGGTACCCTTGGCACTCAGCCAAGAGCACACCTGCTATTGTGGAGATACCCTTTACTTACCTTTACTATTGCATCAGCCTAATGCACATTCATAAAGAATTATACATATTCAAACTTTTCCCCAAACTAGTTTACATATTCTAGGAACAGTTTAGCATGGGTCCTCCTTGGGTCCGCCTTTTTAGAGCATGCGTATTTCTTGGCTGTGATTTTAGTCAGTTTTCATTATCACCTCCAGCTTGAGCTTTGGTCCATGGCTTTTGCAGACGGTAGTTGCTGATAGTTGGCAAGTCAGTGGCAGGGGTCCTCATTATATATTCACTGGATGTTATCCAACCAAGCAGACAGTTCAATTACAACAAGTATAACTATATCAGCTATTTTACTACTAGTAATAACAGAAATAAAGGCATTAGTTATTGTTACAAAAAAACCTATATCTTAATAGCAAAGCTACTTTAACATTATATATATAGCATTCACTTTAATATTTGCGGAAAACCAATATTATAATATGTATTTATCACAGAAGGAGTTTTAGGACCTATTGCTGAAGTACTACAGCTGGAGTGAAAGTCACTTCTCTTGGCAAATCAAAGGGCTTGTGGAAGTCAAAGCTGGAAAGTGAACTCCTGTTCCCTAATGGAGCACATGGGAGCCTTGTCCTTGATGTTAAAATTTTAAACACTTTGTTTGACCTGTAAAGTAGGGCAGCAATTATTTGATGGGAAGATTATTGAATATGCTCATAACTTGCATTTCCTTGTGGAATCATGGCTGGACACGGGGAGCAAGATGTGGGACAGGTGATGTGTTGCCATGTGTGTGCATGGACATGGTCTGGGTCTGGCAGGGCTTCTGTGGTTGGAGGTAACTCATGGCTGTTACAGTGTGGTGTGTTCCTGGCTTCCTGGAACAAAAGAATTTAACAATTTCAACCAAGTTTAGGGCAAGGACTATTGCAATAAGAATGGTAATGATAATAATGGCTACACTAGGACTTGAAGTCACTTGAAGATGGGCCCTGCTAGGAAGCCCAGGGTTCTAGAGAATTCCTTTTTTGATTATTGAAGTAGAACAGATGGGTCAAGCAGGTGGTGGTTGAAGGGAGAAAGAGGTTTTCTAGTGCATGGAAAGCCATAAGTCATAAGAGGTAGGTAAGGAGATGTGCCTACCAGCCTTTCTTAGGATGCCCAGCCTGCCACCTCTGCTGTCCCTTTGCAGGTGCCACTTCTCATCCTGGGGTGGGATCTCCAACCAATCCCACTCGCAGATGGCAAATAACTAACTTGGGTGATCTTTTTGTGGCTCTTAGCTTTTGTTTGTAGTTCTGAATCCACAGGTCTGGCTGCCGAGGCTGTTGGACCAGTTGGTTTTATAGATTAGATTTGATGATAAGGAATTTCCTTCTAGGACTGAAAGACCTACCAGTGCAAGAAAAATACAGTGTTCCCATTGTGTATTTTTCTCTTCATTATACTTCAATTTTCCCAAGCTTCCTGTTTTGGTGGCTTCCTGGTACAGATTTGAAAAAACACTAAATAGATGCCGATTAACTGTTGTATTACTGATTTTTTGCATATAGCAGGTTTGAAGGCTGAGGATGGGATTGTTCTCTGCTGGCCCAGCACAGTGGAAACTAAAACAACTTTCAGCTTTTGCTATATTTAGTCACTAAACTTTGCAGAGCTCAATGGAAAAATATGAAACAATATTGACTAACAATTGAGCTTTAGTTAAGAGAAGTGTCCCAATATGTGAATGCTGTTCTGACTTTCTTGAAGCTGTTTGTTTAGGAAGCTTTTCACATTATCCCAGACCCTTCTTTTTGGTCCCTTTCCAACTCTTGCTTGATCCCCATGAGATGGTAGCAAGACTTTTCTAACATTTTGAGGAGTTTAATTCCAAATTTCCCATTTTACAATTATATGATGTATGTTTACTTTTCTGATAGAAAAAAAATCTAAGTCAGGTTGAAAATTTCTGGATGCTGACATGTCAAAGCAATTTTTACTAGCTTTTATTAGTTTTTAATTAAAATACTTATTCCCCAAGGGATAAAAAGTACAAAACTATTATTTTCATTAAGGCTACTAAAGAGTTGGAACACCTTTCTTCTCTTCTTGCTAGGCCCTGGTTCCCTGGTTATTAAGTGAGGAACTCATTCATACTGGGTTAAATTTAGAGGTGAGTTGTGAACCATTTGCAGTTGAACCTATGATACTGTGAGAGCTTGTTCTTTAACTTCCAGGTTTCCCTTGAGTGCTGAGATCTGGAAACTTGACTGATAACCGTGGTTACTACTTCTACTTGATGTACTTGAGCATCAGCAACTGCTGCCAACTCTTGTGAAAATGTTAGTGGTTGGTTTGGTTTTTTTTTAAAAACATGCATGAATGCAAAGTTTGTTTCCAATGTTGAACATGGGTGACTCCACATCTGAATGATTGTGGAGTTCTTCTTTGCACTGGCAAAATATCTTCTGTGCAGCAAGGACTCATCAAGCATCTACCTTTTGCTTTGTCCCCACTCTTGCTATAAAGTAGATGATTCCACTCTTATCTCTCATCCAGGTGATCAGATCAGAGGTGGTAGCTGATAAACTGTGAGGCATCAGTGGAATTAAGTCAAAGGGCTGAAGACAAAGGAGCTATGAACTGCTTCCCTGCTGGCAGATCAGAGAAGGATTTAACAGCTTGAGTAGGAAGTGCAGTTATATTGATGCTCAGAGTAGAAAGCTGGAGGTGTCTCTTAAATGTCCAGTGAGCCTTAATGACTCGCCTTTCCACACCCTGGAGCATGCTATTTGTCAGAGAAAAAAGTGGTGAAGTGTGTTTGTATGTGAAGTGTTGGAGTCCAGGGCATCCCTCTGGCTGCCCTGGGGAGGCAGGTCCTGCTAAGGTCTAAGACCTTGGCAGAGAGCCCAAAACAATACTGTCTTTGACCTCAGCCTACGGGAAAAATTACCAACATTACAAGAAGAACTACAAGCTACGACAGTGTAAAATAGATAGTAGTATAATTTATCACAGGGTGAAAAACATAGAATTTGGGTTTTTAGAATGGGGTCTGAGGAGGTCAAGATGGAGGAATTAGGGTGTTGTCTCTTCGTCCTTTGTCCCTTCTTCTCTCCTCCATCTTCTGCAGTGACAGGAAAAGATTGGTAGAGGCAGACATGACATTTTTAAAATTATTTGGTATAAAATTATAAATAAAGACACGTTTTGGAAGGTGGTTGGGTCACAGGACCCCTAGAAAAGGTATGGGACGTCCCAGCCTGGGGGCAGTTCACCGGGGATTTCAGACTGTATGCAGCTCCGCAGCGGTCCAGCAGCGGTGGCTGGTAACAGGCTCTGAGATAAGAAAGAATAAACATCGTTGAAACCTGAACCCGTGAGCTCTGTTTTTCTTTAGGCTCTGAGACAGGACTTTGGGAAGAAAAAGCCTAAAACGATCAGGTGTTGGGGCAACAGCCAGCCCGCAACAGTTAAGTAAATGAGTTTGAAGGCTGAGATTTCAGCAGTATAATATTTAACATTTATTAGTAAAACAAAGACAAAAGACAGCGCGGGGCGCTTAGCTTATTGCCAGAGGCGTGCTTTCATTCATTCTATTGAGAACTTAAATACCTTTTCAGACTGTTACATATTCNGTGAATTTTGCGAGATAACACGCTTCCTGGGATGCTTGTGGCTTATCTCCTTAATCTCTCTAACATGCCTCGCTCTTCGGCTCTGTTGTTTATCAACTTGAGACATTTATTACCATGTACTTATTACTATGTTTCCTAACATATTACAACTACTTGGAGGTTACAATACATTCTAACCTTATTCCTACTTAACTATTTTACTTTAGCACTATTTTTGCATAATACATTATCACTAGTGAATGTTAAATCCATATTTGCAAAGTCAACATTTATCATTCACTCATTTATTACATATGCAAGTCCTCCACCTATAACAGTTCTGTCACTTCAGGATGTTATTCAAAACTGGCTGTTTGGGATTGCTGTGTGGAGCCCTCTGAGGGGATTTGGTCTGCCCTCTGTACCTGTCACTGGTGTGCAGGACACTTGGGCTGCAATCAGGAGGAGTTTCTGTATTTCCCTCGGAGCTCCCTTCAGTGAGTCAAGGTCATACTCCACACACAGACCATTGCAGGAATCAGACATGAATGTAGAGAAACTCTGAAGATATATCTGATACATATTTTTTAAAATATTTTTTTTGTTAGCCCTTGTAATGTAAAGGGATCAGACTTGAGCTATGCAGAGCTCAAAGGGGCAGCTACATCATGCATATGCCAACTTTAAACCAGCTAGAAGTGATAAAAATTGCGGACATGGGCTCAGAGGAGGCTCTGAAAACCCAGCTGGACCTTAAGTGCCTATGCACACTATGAGCTTGTGATTGGGACCATGTGTGTGACCTGCATGACTGTACATGAAACTGGCTGACTACCCTGATAGCTGTTTAAGCAGTTAAAAATATGCCATGCACAGGACACACAACTCTGTGTGTGATCACACTAATTTAAATAATGTAGTTATAGCACAAATTTTTAAATCCATGTCTCTGGATCACACCCAAATTATGAAGGTCGCGGCTCAAGTTCCTCGTGTACCAGTAGGTTTGGTCAGGGTGGCAGGAGTTAAGGCTGTGTTTCCCAGCAACCACGCCACAAAACATGCAGGAGGTTTAACACTGAAAGTGTTAATTTGAATTCGATTTGGAAGTAAATGTATAACCTGAACTGTTTGTAGATATAAGACTTCTCACCTCTATTTCCAAACCTCTCTGACAAGGGTGAGACAGATTCTGTTCCTGTCCATTTGCTGTGGGGCTTTCAAGTGAAAATAACTTAGAGTTGTAAGCTCTCTTTGAACTGATTAGTGTAAGGGCACACTTAGAATAAATGGAAGTTGCCCTATGACAATGGAAGTGATCAGAGCTGTTTCAAAAGACCTACCTGGGGCTGTAGGAATGCAGTATCTCAAAATGCCAGGTAAGCAACAAATAATTATTATTCTTGCTTATCCAGCTCAATAAACTGAGATAAAATGGGACTCCTACCAATTTTTTCCAAACTTGTATTTAGTAATCTTCAACCAGAAACAAACACAATATTAGGAGCACTTGAAGTGAAATTATTAGTTTAGATGTGCTGTATTAAGAAACCCTGCCTTTTTGTTTGTCTCAAGTTATAAGCTTCTGCAGCTTACTAATAACAATGGTATAGGAAGATATGAAATTAAGATAGGAAATGAAAGCTGTGAATCTTTCATAATCACCTGATTACAGCAACTGAGGCTCTAACCACAAAAATGCTCTAACCACAAAAATCCTCAATCTCATCTAAAATTTTGTATGGGCGATGAAACCCCCCCGCAGAATTCTTTGTCTTTAAGGCTTTACTTTTAGGGGACAATTGAAAATGTGATTCACTTTGATAATGAAAATTCTAATATTGACTTTTTTCTTTTGGGTCAGAAGCCACATTTTGCCCTGCAAGTCTCACAGCCATTGAGTGGATTAGTGGTGGTGACCTCGGATGTGGCACCCTGTTAACAAGCATTGCTGAAGCTGGGAGGGGTTCAGGGGTACCAGTGACTGACCCAGCTTAGGTACCATGTTGGAGGGAGGTAAGTGAAGAAATATTGTGGCAGAAAAGATGTAAGGTGTGAACTGTACAGGCAGATGTGTTCTTGTAGAACTGGAGGAAACTGAGCAGGATTTTGAATTTAATTTATCTTGTAGTCATTCATTAATAACATGAAAGTTCTGGAAAGAGGGTGAGTGTACATACTCTAACTACCATGCTGACTATCTGAGAAAACATTGGAAAAGATAGCAGCTCACAAACCATATCATAGAGTTAATTTCTTTTAAAGTTCACAATTGACTTCTATTTTAAAATGAATGCTGTGATATGACCTGAAGACAGGAAAGAAGCTGACTATCTTAGAAAATATTTCTCCAAGTACCTTTAAGAGATCAGCTTCATGTTCCACAACAATGTCAAAATCACTTAAATCAAACAACAGTACAAAACCTTTCTCTTTTTCTTCTAAAAGAAAAGGTTTTGTTCATGTTGGCATCTTCATTTTAAGTACACATTAACTAGAAATAACAGCTTTAGCAGAGAGAAATTAAAACAGCCTTGTTTCCAAAATAGAATAAATGAAGCTTGGGCACTTAATCACAGTTACAAGATACTTTCTTTGCTTTTAATGGTAATTCAGCAACTGTAGGAGTCTGTGTCCCAGTCAGCAGCTCTGGCTCCTGGCTGTGGCTCTTTCACCCATTGGACTGGCTGGGGGATTCATGCACCGGACCCCACACTCTCAATCCCATACATAGCAGCTTCTCTACTGCAGAATAGTTACTTAGTTTTACTATTTTTGCTAAATTATATACGTTCTTGTAGGCACCCCTTTCCAGAATTGAAAGATGTTTCCCTCATTGTAGATGTGCCCTGCTGGCTCGACTGGTTCCGTTTTGTTGTACACCAACAGCTTTTATAAATCTGTTCATTCCCTTAATTGGAGTTCTGTGATGGGAGGTTTTGTATTTACTGATATAGCATTTAAACCTTACGATATGGCCTTGTGCTGGTGTTGGTCTGGGATCCTGGATCAAGCACAGGTTTTTCTCTGGTTAATTTGGTGCATTAATATTTTTGTGGGGGCTACAATTATGGTAATGGAGGACTTCACAGTTTTTTCACTAGGAACATGAACAGTGCATTTTCTGTCAGTAGAAGAAATCTAGTTCTTACGTTCAGTGTAGATGTGATATGCATACCCTGATCTGTCTTATGGTTAGTGGCATGGAGAAGCCACAGGAATAAGTAGGCCTGGAGCAATGTTCCAGTTCTTAAATCCACCTAAAGTCAACCTGAAGTGTCTTTCTATTGACCTCAATGGTTTTAGAAGAGTCTCTGGTTTCAGCTGAAAGACAAGATTCTAACTGAAAGTAAGCACAATGGACTAAAGATTAAAATTAAAGAGGGAGATTGGTCAGCAACCAAACTCCCACCTAGGTACTCACTTCCCTACTGCTTTAGCAGAATGGAAAAGAACAAGATCAAGAAAGCTCATGGGTTGGGACAGACAAGTATGCTGTTTATCAGTAACCCTTGCAGCATAACAGACTTGGAGAAATAAATTTATTGCCAACTTAATAAGTTTGATCATTGATTTGTATACTAAGGAACAAAAACTAAGCCAAAACCAGCCAAAACAATTAAAACACCTTTCCTTCCCTCCTCCTGATCTCAGTTTCACTCTGGATTCTTCCCCTGCCCTTATTGCTGGACCTCACTCTCTTAAGTGAGGAGAGAAGGGAGTTGCAATGAGTATTCAGTGGCTTCTCTTCTGCTCCTTCCTCCTCACTCTGCTCTGCATGGGTCCTTTGGGCTGCAGTCCCTCTGGGAATACCTGCTTAGCCATGGGGTGCCTTTCTTCTGGCCTCCAGGTTCTGCTTCTTGCTCTTTGTTCCTTTCTCTTGCCCTGTAGTGTTTTCTGCCCTTTCTGACATGTTTTCTATGAGGTGCCCCCAGTCTGGCTGGTGGCCTTGTTTTTGTGCTGTGGTGGGTCAGTTACAGAGCCAGCTGGAACTGTGTCTGGCAAGGGGCAGCCATTGGACCCTTCTCCCAGAGGCAGCCCTCACTATGAGCACCTTGACACCTATGTCCAGTTTGGAAGGTTATAGGCTGGTTAAAATGAATTGCAGGAAAAAAGAATGAAATTAGATTACCAGTTTATACAGAATGTAATTCTGTGGATATGGGCTCATCCCCCACAGTCTGGGTAGCAGGGGAAGGGGGGGTTCTGCCCCTCTGCCCTGCTCAGGTGAGACCCCACCTGCAGAGCTGCCTCCAGCACTGGGGTCCCAGCACAGGAAGGATGTGGAGCTGTTGGAGTGAGTGTAGAGAAGGCACCAATATGATCAGAGGGATGGAGCAGCTCTGCTGGGAGGAAAGGCTGAGAAAACTGGGATTGTTCAGCCTGGTAAAGACAAGATTTGGAGTGACCTAGTTGTGGCCTTCCAGTACTTGAAGGAACTGACAAGAAAGATGGAGAGAGCCTTTACAAGGGCCTGGAGTGACAGGACAAGAAGGAATGGTCTTCAAACTGACAGAAAGTAGGTTTAGATTGGATATTAGCAAGAAATTCTTCCCTGCGAGGGTGGTGAGGCCTGGCACAGGTTGCCTGGAGAAGCTGTGGCTGCCCCGCCCCTAAAAGTGTTCCAAGCCAGGTGGGACAGGTCTTGGAACAATGTGGTCTAGTGGAAGGTATCCCTGCCCATGGCAGGGAGAGTAATGGGATGAGTTTTAAGGTCCCCTCCAGCCCAAATCATTCTGTGATTCTATAAATAGTTACTATAGTTCTATAGCTAGTAAACCAAACTTACCTGAAACCCAACTCACCAAGCAAATCTTACGTAGTCCTTGATTTGACGACAAACTTGTTTAATAGAAGTACCATTATGTACAGTCAGCCCAATGTCATTACTCCTTTTCACTAATGACCAGAAAAAAAATTAAAATCCCTCCTGGGGAAACCTCAGTGTAGCAAGAAAGACAGGTGTCATGGTTACAGGAGAAATAGTGCCAGTATGGGTGTAGCCAAACTGTGTATTCCACACGAATCTATATTATTCCTGATGAACTGTCAATGGTGGGTCATTTGCAAAAGCTGTCCAGTGCACACCCCACCCCTCAGACTATGAGCTAGTTGTTTTAGATAAGGAAAAAGAGGCAACCCTGAAAGGCAGTGTAATGTTTCTTTTTCTTCACACCTATGCTTCAGGCCTGATAACTTCCTTGGGGAAGAATCACAGTCCCACCCATCCTGAAGGGATCATCTCTGCTAATGGGACATAATGAACTGAATTGGCACCAGCCAATTAGGCAGCTGGAAAAACCATCAAGGACTCAAAAAATTTCCTATGACTCATAGGATTACATTATTCCATTGCAAAATTCCCCGCCCTGGGAGAGGTATTGAACATTCCTGCCTGTATATCATCTGGGCACTTTGGGACTTGGGACACCACCACCACCACCACCACCACCACTTGGGACATCCAGAGGAGGACCCAAACTTCCACAGGAGGACCAGACCTTTCCACAGGACCACCACTATTGACCAGAGTACAACCATCACTCCAGTGGGACTGCAACCACTGCTTAACTGGACTATGACTGTGGGAATTAACAGCAGGTCAGCAAGCCTGTCTGGCTCTGACATTGATCTTAGCACAATTTGTTTGTAACCGTGAGAAACTTAGTGTTAACAGAAGCAAGAAACCAGAACAGCAGAGCTGCAGCTGGTGTTTTCAAATGCTTAGAATGCTTAGGATGCTTATGTTATGGGTAACTAAGAATAGCGTATTGTAGCTAAATGATAGCCAATGAATCTATTGTAGTAGTTAAGCAGCCAGTAGTTGAGTAACATGAATGATAAACATAGCAAAGTCTATAAAATGTCTCTGGAGTTTTGAATAAACAGCTTTCTGCTCGAACCTATTCCTGGGGTTGGTCTGTGTCGTGTCCACCTCAACAGCAACGTATGACCACCATTCTGACCAACAGGGTGTCAGGTTGTATTGTGACTTTGTTGGTTTAAGCCAGTGTTTTCTGTATTATTGCATTTATTGTAATCTTTCTATTAAGTTGTAATTCTAGCCCAAAAATCTCTCAAGATATTTGCTTGGGGTTCATTTCTCCCGCTGGGTTACTTGCAAACCAGCACAATGGGATCAGCAGTATGCAACCTAGAGGGCAGCTGGATTCCTCCAGGTTTCTGTGCAGCAAGGGCTCACCTCAATGACCTGCGCCATCATCCAAGGGCAAACACTAGGTTGAATGTGTCAGACTGAGGGATGAGGATAATCTGTATTACTCTGTGGCACAAACACTGAAAAGGATTTACAGGAGCAATGGAAAAGCATGAACTCGAGCATTCAGTGGGATATAGAGAGGGAAAACAGAGGCTTTATGGCCCTAGTGAGGGAGAGCAGTAAGTAGGAGCACAGCGATGATCCTGTCTCTCCATGATGTGGAGCAGCATTTGAATTCTGCATCTAGTTTCAGCTCCACATCTTGGAACTAGAGTAGAACACTGGTGATGGCACAGACCAGCAAAAGTTATTTTTGGGGCAAAAATCACATGTTTTTCTTGGGATTGTAGGCATGCCCATACTGAGCAAGGTACAGTAGTACAGCGAGTCCTGGGTTGGTGTTAGACAAGGAAGTTTGTATACTTGAAAGCGTCTGGCAGCTTCAGTGCCTGGTTAGGGGTGGTTCTGCTACTTGTGCTGCTCTCAGCAGAGCTGGTCATGCTGGGGGCAGAGCTGTATGAAAATGCTGCTCTGCTCTTGGGCCTCTGCTGGTGTTTCTCCCTGCATATATCAGTATGAAGTCCCTGGGAGACAAGCTGGCCATGGCTGCTGTTCACTTCAGGAGCTCATCTTCCAGATCTGTCAAGTTACTGTGAGGATGCACAAGTACACTGACAAAAAGAAAATAATGGTTAGCCAGCCTGGAGACCCTTGAGCTCTTGGCACCTCCACTTCCTTCTAAAATGTTGGAACCAGGGAGAAAAAAATTGTTTCAGTCTGAAAGGCATCATGGAGCAGTCTTGTCTGGCACAGCTCAGCTCTGGTTCAAGAACACCGTGTTTGAGTGGGCATCTAATAGAACCAAGTCTTTGGCTTGCTTTGTTCTCTGGTTTTATGGTATATAGTGGAGCTTCTATGCTTAAGCTTTCCGAGACAGGAAAAGAAGACTGATGTTCATGTAAATCTGGAGAGGTGAATAAACATCACCATGCTTCCTGTTAGCTACTGGGCAAATAGTGGCTGATAATTCACTAAACTCAGTGACCTCTCCCTTTTTGCTGGAGTTTGGAATATTTGGAGGTTCCAGATACCTGGCCTGTTATTATCCCTACAGATCTATTGGTGCATTAACAGAAAATCTTGAACTATGTACAAATCTTCCATTCTGTGTGTTTATAAATCTGTGGCTAATTGCTTATTATCATATTGAAAAGCTGCACATGACACAGCAAGATGCCAGAAATTCAAGCAGCTGGGTGGAGCTTGGGTACCTACTTCAGCCTGCTCAGTGCGGTGGCTGTGAGAACAGAGACACTGAGGAACACTGGAAAGTATGAGCCAGAGGCAGCCTTCTTAAAAATCAGATTATTCAGCAGAAAATGTTAAATATGCTGTTAAAGACCATAGATTTCCCTGCTTTAATCCTTCAGCAGTGAAGGAATACATCCCATGATATTTATATAACGAGGGGTCTTCCACAGAGGAAGCACACTGATCATCTCCTAACAAACACTAGGGTAACCATTAGAGTCCTGTTTTCTGCTGTGCAACTTCTTATAATTTTTGTCATTCCAATACGTGTCTTTGCCTACAGTGTGCACCTGAGATTGCTCTTTTGAGCAGCTTTGGAAAAGCTGCTCATAAGACCCTGGTCCCTTTTCTGCCCCATCTCTCTTTTGCCAATTAGTGTGTTTGATCAAAGAAAGCCAAGAGTGATTTACCAAGCACCACTTCCCCCTGCATACAAGCAGCTCCTTTCTGTCCTTACACTCTACTTCAGTTTTGCCAGCAAAAAAACCCTGTGCTGTAAAGTGCCCTCGATCAAGGAACTTATCCAAGCTGAAAATAACTTGGCAAAAACCTGAGGAATTCTCCAGAAGAGCAGCTCCTTGGTTTGTTTCAAAATGTGGATGTATCTACATCTACTTAAGAAACGGTCCAAGGGCAGAAATAGGGACTGGGACAATTTAAACCAGTGTCACTGACAGAAAAACCCCACAGAGCCACAGTCTTATTAAGATACACTTTGTCTGTCCTTATTTTTATTATTATGGGTCTTTTTCTTCTCTATAACACCACAGTACCTCTGTGGTGACTTCATAGTTTCGTAACAGGGCCTGTAAACTGCTCCATCCCAATGCCCCAAGTCCAGCTACCTTTTCATGGGAAGCTACTGCAAGGTTAAGGCCGTGGAGGCTCTGATATCTGCCAGGATCTTCAAATACTCTAATTTTTACTGTACTGAAAATACCTGGCTGAGTGCTATCTGCTGCTGCAGTTCTATTGCCTGAAAAATTACCTGCAAATTACCCAACTTGTCACTCATTTATTTTATACCAGCATAGCCTGATCTACCAGATCTACTCTCTTTTCTAGGGCAATAATCTTACTGAGCCAAATCTTAGAAGGCAGAAACTGGCACATGTCTGCTGAAACAGATGCATTTAGTTGAGAGGGTGGAGCATCAGATGATGGAGAGTATGAGTAGTGTTATAAACGAGGCCAAATATAAAAAAAATATTAATCTGCATTTATTGATATCTGCAGCTGGAAACGGGGGGTGTGGACAGTCCACAACCCAGCTCGGCAAAACAGACAAAAAAAATAATCCAACAACAGCCCTTGACCACAATGCCTACTCCCTCTCGCACTGACACAACACCCAAAAAGCCCGCCCCCACACAGCGAGGTGCCTTTTTATTCCCCCAATTCAATCTCCCAAGAGTCTTAGTCCCAGATGTCTGCTTCCTGTCCGCCATCCATCTTTCCTGTAGTCCCATGGGATGTGTAGTCCTTTCCTAAGGCAGAAACCAGGTCTGTGCATTGATTTACTGATGCAGTGTCTTCTTCCAGTCAGCTGTCCATCTTTCCCGTGGTTTCATGGGATGCGTAGTCATATTCTGAGGCAGAAGCCAAACCTGTACATTGCTTAGACATGCTCAAACACTTCTATTAGTTAACATACTTTGCATTAAACTCAACCTTTTCACGTTTATAACAAGTAGGAGCAGCAGGAATCACGCTTGTAAGCTCCACCATCCCTTGTGATAAGACTGATGTAGAGAAACAGTCCAACTGATATGCAATTTTTTTACCTCCTGTCATTTCTATCTCCATTTTGGGCCACTTGCCTGCTATTATAGTAAACATTTTATTGGAGCATGTATGTAGCTGTAAGTGCTTTAACAGCAGAGATTACACAGATCCAGCAGTTGCTCCTGACTTCAGGAGGAAGCTTGGCTTGGCTGAGTTACCTGGGTTATCTCAATCTGTCACTTCAGCTAGTAAGAACTGGGCAAATTTTATGGAACTGAGAAACGTGTACTAAAATTTTAGATTGAAGAATTTGGGGGGTTTCTGTCTACTTGCGAAAAGAAATTGTTCCTTTTAATCCTTTAAATGTGAAGTTTGGTCTTTAAAGACAAGAAGGGTTGATTAAACACCATGTAGAGCAGGCATGGGCATTAACAATATTGCAATCCTTTCCCTTTGGTCTTCAAACTGACCTGTGTGCATGACTGTCCTATTGCAGTATTTTTTCTTAAACTGTCTATTATTTATCTATTTTTGAATATATGTTTATATATGCCAAGAGTAACATCAGTGAGATGCTGGTACAGAAAAGATGTTCATTTTCCCTCCCTTTTGTTACGGATCCAAGAGGATCATAACGGACAGCTGCAGTTTGGCTGAGCCAAATGCAAATCAGAACAGATATCAGAGTAAAGGAGATGGTGTTGACCAAGGCAAAAGGGGATGGTGGCACAGGGCACTGTTTTGCCTTCTGGAAAGGGCTGCAAGGCTGCAGCAGAGCTGGCTGTGGTAGGAAGCGTGTTATCACCTCTGGAGAGGGGAGTGACAGGAGAAGCAGCTCTGGGAAGATCAGGTGGTTGTCTTTGCCTTACCCACAGTGTTTTTCGCAACAGTTACCTGATACTTTTTTTTTTTCCACGTGATCAAATTATTTCACTGAAGTCTGATAATTGTAGGCACATGTCTGTGATTTGTCTAGTCTAATTTTACAGGCTGTTTATTGTAAGAGAGGTAGAGCTGGTTAGAGAAGAGTTGCTGAATGCTGATGGAATATGACCTGGTTTAAGACTCGGGTTGTTACTATATTAGCTGTCTGGCAGACAGGAGAGTGTAAAAGTATTCCCAAGCTGAGTGGAGGGGTTTTATGAAGTAAGCACCTGAGAAGCTTTCATTTCCATGCAGGTCCCTAAAGAAAGACAAATAAGGGTTCTCTGAAGCTTCAGGATGATGTTTTCTAGAGAGAGGGTGGTTAAACTGATTTTTCTTCTTTTTTTTTTCTATGTTAAGACCGAATCATGAGGTGAAAAATAAAGGTGGAAAAAAGCATCCTGCAGTAGGAGGAGGTGAGGTTTGCCAGACAAAGCCATCTAGTGGTTAATGCTCACTGCTCTCGCTGCTCGTGCACTCAGAGTTTTCAGTCACCAAGGGGTTTGGTGCCTGCTGCGGGACCTGGCCGGCTCACTGGGCTGTGTCTGCTCCCTCCTGAGCAGAGAGGGAAAAGGCTGGTTGCTATTGAGTCAGAAAAGTAAAAGGAATGGTCCCCTTGAACAGAAGGAAAGTGTGGGCTGCCCACTACAAAATTGCTTGTGTTGTTGAATAGCAGAGGCCAACAAAGGTGGTGGCTGGTCTGGAAAAGCATTGCCAGAAGTAGTGATTCAAGTAAAAGCCTGACTGAATTAAGTGTGTGAGCCCAATCCAGATGTTGAGAGCATGGTGACTCCAGCTGTGCCTGGGATGCACAAAGGACAGCCAAGAAACAGCTCCCAACTGCTGCCGGCACGCTGCACTTGTGAGGAGATGTGAACCTTTTTTAAGCAAAATGCTCTGTGGATTAGTGCTGAATTTATTAAATTGTTCTATCCTCCAAAAAAAAAAATACACTTTATAATCCAAAAGGTTTTGCTTTGACACATTCTAAATGTTTTGATACTTACATATCATTTTAAAAGCTAAAAACCATGGAGTTTGGACAGCAGCTTTCACTTGGTCACCATATGCATTTTTTCTACTTTCCCATTAAAAAAATCAACAAAAAAAGTTTCATATTAACCTAAAATACTCTCTTCCCTGCATTCCCTATTTTGGTAAATGAACAAAAATCATTATTATTTCCATTGTGAGGCCTTAGTTTAACGCCCATTTGCCTCTTTAGGATGATACCTTTGAACTTTGTCATCTGCTGTGCTCAGAGAGCTGGCATTATAAACCTTTCAGAAGGTATTACAGAATCCACACTGGAGGTAGATATTTATTAGGAAAACAGCTACCTTGTCAACATCATGTGACAGTGCAGAAAGTTTGTATTGTGAGGAAGCACAAAGACCATTGAGAGGGATGCGGAAGGGAATGTGTGTGCTGAGTATTTTAATGGGGGTAGAGGTGAACAGTCAATGTTGGTGAAGAAATGTAGCAAAGTAGACAAGCCCAGTGGAGATTTCTCTTGCTGTTGCACCCTTGTCAGGGAGAGGAGACCAAGGATTAAACGATTCTTCACTTCAATAGCTTCAATACTTTCACAGCTTCTAAAATATCTTCATAGTGCATGTACTGTGTGTTCAGCCACAAGTACAATCATGTTATTAAAACGCAACTCCAATGCACCTGGCAGTTACAAGGCTACATTGTTCACCTTTTCTGGAACTCTTAAGGGCACTTCTAATGCTGAGGTTTTTTTTTCCTTAAGAGCCTGTTTCTAATTTTAAAAATATTCCAAGGAATTCTGAGTTTATCAAAAGCTGGTGGGATTTTTGGGCACTAAATCACCAAAGTGCTGGCTGTAAGTTTGTTCCTTGCCAATATCCAAAATCCAGCACATGAAAAGTGAGCACAAACTCAGTAATGAGGAGGCAGAGAAAATGAATGAGCATTTGATCACTTTTTTATTGTCCCTTTCTTTTATCCTGCCCTTGGTAGACCATTTTTGATTCTTCTATGAATTCAGTTAATGAGTCTTTGTACATTTGGAGTTTGCAATCTTGCACCTGCCACGGCTGTAGAACAAGTTGAGTTCTTCAGGTGTGAAGCTGAAGGGAGTAAGTGGGCAAGTTGTGTGTGTGCCTCAGAACCAAGTAGTCAAGTCCAGCTTCTCTTAGGGAAAGCAAAAACTGGGCAGTTTTTTCCTCCACTTTCTATCATTTTTTGTTTGCCCGTTTCTTTTGAAGGGCAGAAGTACAAGACAGGATATCGGGTCAGAAAATATCATCTTCTCTGTTAGCTGGAATAGAAAAGACTGGGTGATGCATCCTTCTCTTTGCCAACACTACATGAAGCAAGTAGCACTAACAGACTCAGCAGGCCACATTTCCCCATTTTCAGTGTGACTGCTCATTTTAACTTGTTGCTTTAATAAGAAGATGGATTTTTCATAATACTTAAAAGGAGTTAAAGCATGAGGGCGCTTAAAGAAATCAGATGTCAAGTCTTGTCTTGGGGTGACTTTATGATGTTGTATCCCCTATCACCGCTCTATGCCCAGATATGATCCTGAGCCTTTCTGTGCCCTTAAAACTGGGTGCAAGAGAGAGAAAAAAACGGAGTGAACTTTTCAAAACATTTTGTGCTTCAAGGACACAGAGATTAGCTGCTGCAGCTGCTGAGGAGCGAAGGAAACACCCTTCCTGCTTCTCTCTGTTTTTCGGCTCTGTTTCTCCAGAGAGAGACTGAGAGTTAAGATTCTTTTTGGGACTTTGGCTTTTCACTTCTTCTTTTCTGGACTGTTTCAACATCAGAACACCAGAACTCACTGGGAAAATTTCCACCTTAGGCCCGGAGGGGGCCCAGGCCGACCCACCAGCTCCGAGGAGGAGGCGAGAGACCACACCCACAGAAGGACTTTAAAATCTTCCCAGGTTTCTCTCCACAGTGAGACATTTTATTATTTAGCTTTATTATTCTTTATCTGTGTGTTTGTTAAATAGATAGTTTTTATTTTCTCTTTCATATTCCTCCGAGGAATATTTCTTTCCTGAAGCAGGTGGGGGAGGAGTGGCTATAACCTGCCTTCCTTTGAGGGGACGTTCCTTTTGGACAACTGCCACAAGTCTTTAACTAATTATAAGGTAGAAACCCTTTAAAGACAGCTTGCTCTAAGTGATCCAGCAGCCATAAAAACCTTATTATGAGTCAACAGTTTATTTTGTGAACAATAGTGCCATTTGAAGAAGTCACACAATCAAATTTAGATTTGTGCAAAGTGCCTAATTTTATTGAAGTATCATGACACAAATGCATGAGCTTCCCTGAGCCAGCTGTGTATGCTTATGTCTGTACTTTTCTAGAATGCAGGCTCTTTTGCATCTTTAAAAAAAGACGAATTCTGTGGATTTCCTTGTTCCAAAACAGCATTTGTGTCATCTTTATGATCCAATGAATGCCATCTTTTCAGGACTATTTTTACAGAAGCAAGAGGAGGGGGGGGGAAAAGTCACCACAATTTTAAAAAGCTCATGATTTAGTATTTAATAATGTAGGAATGTTTCTTTAAAGGCAACTCAAATTCAGCTATGGGCTAAAGGCCATTTCTGTTACGTTAGACAGTAAAAGGCAGGGTTTTGGTAAAGATTTGAGCATTTGAAAACATAAGATTTTACAGAAAACACTGCATCTTTATTGCCTTCAGTGCTGGTGAAAGTCTGGATGCCTTATGGGAAACGTAAGGAGTTGCTGAGAAGATGTGAATATTCTCCTAAATATTCTAAGGTCAAATTTCACCCATGAATTCTCCATTGACTCTTAAAGTATCTTCCTCTGTGGTGTCTACGGCCTGATCCAAAGGTGTTCAAATAAATTGGAATTCTTGCATTGATTTCCAAAACCTTTAAATCCCATCCTAAGTGCTTTACTCTTTAACACATCTGATTTTGGTTGATTTCTCACTGAAACCAATGGGGACTTTCCCAGGCTAATGTCAACTTTCCCTTGTACCTCCCAAGAGTATTCTAGATACCTTTGGAAGGTATCTGGTTTTGTTGTCCATGCCTTTGGTCTGAGTCCCGCCTCCATGCCGTGAACTTGACCCAGTTTATGCTGATTTTGGGCTTTGGGCATTGAGGTGCAGAAGGGGGAGACAGTGCAGGTGTGCTACCGGTTATAAACGAGGCCAGAAGCTTTAGAAAAAGGTTTACTTGTTCAATAAAAGGTAACAACTGCGGACGGAGACCCCAGAAAAATTCGGATCCTGCACGACAAGTCAGAGATACAAAAAAAAAGCCTCGCGCTCACGATGTTGGGTCCTTCCCCCTAGACACCACTGGAAGGCCCCCGCCCCCCTTCGGAGGGGTCCTTTATAACCATGGAGGGGATCAGAAATGCACCAGTCAGGATGCTCGCTGTTCAGGCTTCTGATTGGTCTGTTTCCAGCACTCTGGTTGGCCTATGATGAGGAGCGATCCTGACCAATCATTTCCGGGGGGGTCCATCTCATTGGTGGCTCGCTGTCCAGTTACAGTTCGGGGCATGGGCTCCACTCCTGATGTAATATTTCTGGAAGGTTCCTCTCCTTAATCCGTGGGGTTTCTGTTGTACCTCCACCTAGTGATCAAAACCACGCATCACTTCCTGTACACCCAAGTGCGTTATTGACTTACGACCACTTCAACTTCATATTGCATTAACAGAAACTTTTTTCCATAACTGGCCTACGAAAGCCAAATCCCTTATAACACTACCCATCCCTTGGTGCTGGCGTCCTGAGCAGTTCTCACAGTGATCCCGCACTGTGCTGACACCATATCCCAGCCAGCAAGGTTGCATGGGCACACGGGCTGTGCTGCTGAGGCTTCCTCACTCTTGAAGGGCACAAGCTGTCAGAAGCTGATGGGAGCAAGAGGCACATTCAGGTTTGCTGTTGCCCACAGGGATGTTCTGGGGGACTTGCAGATAACCACTATAATCTGACTCCTGAGCTATTTCTGGATTTAGCCCATTTTTCAACCTCACAGCTGATGAGGTCAGGAAGAATGGTGACTCTTGGGCTATGAGTAGAGCCTCCTGGCAGAACTTTCATGACATTAAGTCAGGGTGACATCCTGGTGAGTCAGGAGACCCATCTCCCTGAGAGTTCCTGCTCAGGGTAGACAGAGGTTGCTGTATCCACACTTGCAACTTCCTACTGGGACTGTAAAACTTTCAGGAGGTCTGTGAGGGGGGATGTTTCTAATCCCAGCAGTGTCTAGATTGCTTAATTGCTGTTAATTTGGCCTTTCTGAAGTGCCTGGGCCGAGGGATAACTTGAACATTCATCAGAAATGCTGATTCCAAGCCTTCCCTGAAGTCTACAAGAGGAACTGACCCCGAGTAAGCTGAGTCCCTTGCTTGTGCTTTCTGCTAGAAAGGCAGCTTTCTTGTAGGCAGGCAAAAAGCCGAGCCTGACTGAAATGTTCAGTAGGATTTAGATTAAGGCCACAAATCCTGATTCTGCAAAGATTTAAGTTTGTGCATAACTTTACATATGTGACTACTCTCATCAAGGTAAAATGAATTAAGATAATTTACAAATAACAAATTAAAATAATGCACCTGCTCATGTCTTGGCATTATCGAGGCTATAATGAACTGGATAAAAACCTGGAAGAGAAAAGGTGACTTTCTCAGAGCTATTAAGGTGTTATTTCAGAAACCTAGCCAATGACAACTGTATTTACATGTACTATGCAAAGTCTAAATGAATGAGAGTGTTTAATCATCCATGTCATGTATGTGGCTCAATAAGGGATTCCACAGAGTTTAAAGGGTTTGGTTTTTCTATTCTACTTAAAAAAGCACCTGAAACAGTCTGATCCTAGTGCAATCACTGGGTGTTTTTACTGTAGAGAGACTTCAGGATTCAGATTGCAGGCCTTATTAAAAATAGGCCCAAATTGAAGGAAAAAACAGTCTGACAGTGTTGGAAAACATACCAGTTAAAAAAATTTTTATATATAACTTTAGCCAGGTTTGTTCACCTTTGCCCCGGCAAAGGGAACTGAAGCTTCCTTCCAGGGCATTGTTTCTCTAGGTGAGGCCTGATGGCTTAAGCATTTCAGCAGACTGGTAGGCCCAAAGAGATAAGGCCATCTACGGAACATCAACAAAACATCAGCAGCTATCTACGAACTTCTAACCTAGACTCTGCCTCTGGCAAAGTTGGAGGCATCTCCTCTAGAAAAGACTGATAAGAAAATCAAGGAAAGAAGACCTAATTAGCATTGGAGGTGAAGAAACCTGGATCGAATAAGAAACCAAATACTAAGAACTACACAATTTGGGACCAATGAACGCTGACTCAATTAGTTTCTATGAGTTTTGACTGTATAAAAGACCTGAAAAATTTAGTAAATGTCATGTATCGTGGAATGATTCTCTCTGCACACCCAGGTTATGTGTGGATGAGATTCTTTCTGTGGTACATCCTGGCCAGAACAACATCCTGGCCAGAAAATAAAGTAGTGCCTTGACTCTCTAACATTAAAAATGTTGTTGGAGAGTTTTTGTTTTTCCCACAGTTTCGGTGACAACAGGCTGAGTGAAAGGTCTGCAGTGCTGCAAGGGCTTCCTTGTGGTGTGAAGAGCCAGTTCTTCTCCAAAATAAGGATAGGGAGAGGTTAAATAAAATCTTTTGGGGAAAAAACAAGTCTTATGCTAAAACAAGTCACACTTCTGAGCCGAGTGTCACTTCTGTGTGGGTGACACTTGCTGGTGTTGGAAAATATATCAGTTAAAAAATTTTTGTATTACTTTAGCCAAATATTTTGTTTGCCTTTGCGCCAGGGAAAGGAACTGAAGCTTCTTTCCAGGGCATTGTTCCTCTAGGTGAGGCCTGATGGAACTTAACATCTCAACAAACTGGGAGTAGCACAGAAGACAAGGGCTGTCAGCGGCTGTTAATGGAGCATCAGCTCCAAACCTCACTCCTGGCTGGTTGGAGACGCCTAGTCTAAGAAAAGAGAGAGGTAAAGAAGAAGACCTAATTAGCATTGGAGGTGAAGAAACCTGGATCCAGTAAGAAACCAAATACTAAGAACTACACAACTTGAGACCAATGAACACTGACCCAATTTGTTTCTGAGTTTTGATTGTATAAAAATGTGAAAAATCTAGTAAATGTCATGTATTGTCGAATAATTCTCTCTGCACACCCGGACAATGTGTGGACAAGATTCTTTCTGTGGTACATCCTGGCCAAAAAATAAAGTAATGCCTTGACTCTCTAACATTAAAAATGTTGTTGGAGGGGGGTTTTTTTATCCGCCGTTTCGGTGACACTGGTGCTTGCAATGACTCTGTTGGCCACCTGTCCTGCCATCTCCTTCCTTCCCTCTACCTTCAGCCCTGGGTGTCAGTCACTGGACTCCTCTCAGCTGCCACTGGAAACCAGTGCATCCTTGCTTCTCTAACAAGCAGCAAAACTGTGGAAGCAGGAAGCAGTGGAAGCAGCACCCTTGTTGAGCATACTTTTTGCCTCACCTTTCATCTGGTATTTGAGGGGCCCAAGCCTCCCTTGGAACCTGCAATGTTTCTGAGGATGGCATCCCCTTCAACATGCTCTTCTGCTCCTTGCTTGGGTCTGATCCCTGCATTTGGGTTTTCAGAGCCACAGGTCATCACTGCACAGGTAAAGACACTGGAGAGGGGGAAATCCTCCCTGTGCCAGAAGCCAGCAGAGCATGTGCACCAGTGGAGCTCTGACTGGGGCTAAGCCAGAGATGAATTGTTGTTATGAACGAGGGCAGAAACTTTAGAAAAGGATTTACTTATTCAATTAAAGTTAACAACTGCAGATGGAGACCCTGGAAAAATCCTGGTCCCGCACGGCAAGTCAGAGATACAAAAAAAACCTGCGCACACGATGCTGGGCACTTCTTCCCCTGCACACCACCGGAAGGCCCCCGCCCCCCTTTTGGAGGGGTGCTTTATAACCATGGAGGGGGTCAGAAATGCACCAGTCAGGATGCTCGCTGTTCAGGCTTCTGATTGGTCCCTTTCTGGCGCTCTGATTGGCCTATGACAAGGAGCATTCCTGACCAATCATTCTCAGGGGGGTTCATCTCACTGGTGGCTCACTGTCCAGTTGCAGTCCAACGTGTGGATTCCATTCCTGATGTAATATTTCTGGAAGGTTCCTCTCCTTATTCCATGGGGCTCCTGTTGTACCTCCACCTACTGATCAAAACCACACATTGCTTCCCCTACACCCAAACGCTTCATTAACTTATGACCATTTCAACTTCATATTGCATTAACAGTAACTTATTCCCATAACTGGCCCACGAAAGCCAAATCCCTTATAACATTGTGGGTGTTGAAGCAGCTCTGTGTGCAGGGGAGATCTCATTGCTAAAGTGTAACCATCTTCCTTAAGCTTAAGAAGCTCTCAGCTTCACCAAGCACAGCCAAACCAGGCTGAATTAGGAGGGCAGCACTGTGCCAGACACAGCCAACATTCACACTTACTGACAGCAGTTTAAGGTGTCTGCTCTGGGTCTTATAAAAGCCAAACTCTTTTTCAAAGTTGGAGAACTCTTATTCCTATAATTCCCAGACCCAGAGGAGCAGGAGGACAAAGCTGATCTTGCGCAGCTAGCCCAGTGTCACCAGCCAGACTTGAGGCTATCTTACTTGGCCTCACCATCCTCAAGCCTTGAGGGAGGAAAAGGAGCTCACCAAGCAACAGGTGGCACTCCTAGTGTGCATTTGCTGGAAACAGAAGCCCCACAAAGGAATAATCCAATGGAGCAGTCTGGTCCAAGGCCTAGATTTGGGAAGCCAGATGTTACTCTGCAGTAGGAACTCAACTGAGGAAGTGAAACATCTTCTTTTAGAAAGGGGACCTGGAGAGACTCTGTGCAATTCCTGTCCCAGGAACAACCTGTGCTATTTGACAAACCTCAGCCGGGAACATGGCTTTTGGTGTCCATACCTGCCATCAAGAAACAGCACTTGGGGAAATCAAAGTCAAAGAAAACCCATTGCCTGGGCTGAAGGGTCCTGGGGAGCTCCATGGACAAAGAGCTACCAGGAGGTGTAGCTGAAGGAGTGTGGTTGGCTGCTCCATGTTGGGGGAAGTACATACATACAATATAGTACAGTAAAGGCCAGTACATACAGGGAACAAGTCATAATCCAGAGGGTAAGACCTCATCATCACACCATAGGGGGACTAGAGGCTTCTTCTGTTGTTTTTGCAGGAAAGGATCACCTGGGGAGTTCTGTTTATAGTGGCATTGTAGGACATCATGTGGGGCCCAGAACTCGGGGGGAGGGAGTAGATTTATTGGAATAGTGAAGTCTAACAGAAATCAGAAGAACACTCATCTCCTCCATGGCATTCTTCATAAATAGATCACAAATGGTAACATGTCTCTCATGCTACATGTAGAGAAAGAAGGTGAAATGGCTTCTTCCAAGTCACCCAGCCAGGCAGCACAGAGCTTCCTTGGCACCGGGCTGTTTCTGCACAGTGCTCTGTCCTCTAGGATAGACCAAAGAGATCCAGGGGAGAATAATGTCTCCACTCAACTCCCAGTGACAGGATATTTAATGATACCTTTCTTATAAAATAACTCTTTTTGTGAAGAGGGGAAACTGTCACAGTGAGAAAGTTCTGCTCTGTCCCAATTATTTGTGTATATTTGCAATTACTATTCACCCAGGCACATACATATATACACATGCATGCCTTATAAGTGGCCGCAGAGCCACAGAATCACTCCTGTAAATCTCTCCTTAGGCACAAAGGTAATAGTTACAAAATAGAAAAAAATATTTTCTTGCATTTGCTATTCATTTGCTGTAGAAAGACACTTTCAAACTACAGAATGCTGTTAGACATTTTAGAGAAACTAACCTGCCAAAAGTGTGTATTTGTTTTAGATGGAAATTCTTCAGGACCAGAAGTATGAGCAGCTGGTAAATTCTTTAATTATTTTCCCCTACATTTCTAACAATGTACTCAAATTATTTTAGTACTTTAAAAATGCTCTGCTTAAACAGCCTATGTGTCAGCAAATTTAGAATTCTACAGATGTCCTGAAACACAGAAGTAATGATGGGGGGAAAAGAAAAAGAGAATTTAGAGGTAAAGAGAGGGAGAATAAAAAAGCCATTTAAGGGACACACAAAGGGAAAGTTAACAGACAGGAGTCCTTACAGTAAAGGGTGTTGCAGATTTATAGGGATCTGAAAAGCAAGTTGTTTATAATAACACCAATAATTTTGGGTGTCTGTGAGCTGAAGGAAAGCTGAGGGTGAGGAGATGAAAAGATGGGAGGGAGGACTTGGGGAGCAGAGAAGCTCTTCTTTCCCTACTGTTAGCGTTTGGAAAA
>WEIT01008135.1:8209-36832 GCA_013389985.1 Dryoscopus gambensis | reverse complement strand
CTGGAGCAATGAGAAGAGAGGTAAAAGACCTGCTTACAGCTTGCTGAAGTGACTTCATGGAATATCATCACTCTGAAATGTACAATTGCAACAAAATAATTTATAAAGAGAACAGAGTGCACAGGAACTGTTTAAAAATGGAAAAAATGTAACTTTTAAATTGTGTTTTGGAACAGCTTTCGAAAAAGTATATTATATTGAAACCAAACAGCCTGGAAATGGCTTTTGGAATTTTATTCGGAAGAAACCTGAATTTTTTGGCTTTTATCCAGCTTAAAATAAAATGTGAAATGCTTTTCTGAACTAGAATTTCCATACTTTTTATGGCTGTTGTTGTATTGTCCATGCCCTACTTAAGTTGCAGGAACAGGATGTGAAGGCTGTTGCAAGATCAGTTTTTGTTAACAGGTAGATACAAGGAGAGTTTATTTTTCCATATATTCAAATTTTTTAGTCCTCTTCTTTTATTATTTTTTCCAGCTACTGAGAAGTTTTCTGCTGATTTCCTCTTGGAAGGGAAATTCTACTTAAAAGTAGAAAGAAGGGAAGTCAGAATGGGAAGCCACTGCCAAATTAAAGAATAGATGTCTTGTCAGTATTACACATGTGGCAGGGAAAGAGTACAATTCTGCATAAGTAGCTGCTCTTGTGAAGACACTGTGTCAAGCTCTATTCTTCCAAAATAATGAGAATTTCCACATGAGGCTTCAACACAGTGTGACTTACATTTCTTCTGCATGAAGTCCTTTGGATTCATCCACTGTAGAGTCTCAGCCTTTGTGATACAATCTCCATTACATTTTGACAGGCAAAGAAGTGTAATTTCTTCCCTATTTTCTTCCCTTCTGAAATAGTCCTTGTGAAGAATGTCATGGTTGAACCCCAGCTGGTAACTCAGCCCCACCCACCCACATGCTCACTCCCCTCACAAGTAAGATGGGTGAGAGAACAGGAAGGGTAAAAGTGAATGAACTCATGGGTTAAGATACAGAGAAAGCAAAAGCTGCACAATTAATTCACCACTTCCCATAGGCAGGAATGTGTCCAGTCATCCCCAGTAGAGCAAGGCTCCAACATACGTGGTGGTGACTTGGGAAAACAAACACCACCCCTCTGAACTTCTCACCCCTTCCTCCTTCTTCCTCCAGCTTTATATGCTGCGCGTGCCACCATATGGAATGGGATACCCCTGTAGTCACTTGTGGGCAGCTGTCCTGGCTGTGTCCCCTCCCAACTCCTTGTGGCCCCTCAGCCTCCTGGCTGGTGGGGTGGGGTGAGGAGCAGAAAAGGCCTTAATACTGTGTAAGCACTGCTCAGCACTAATTAAAATATCTCTGTATTATCATCACTATTTTCAGCACAAATCCAAAGCACAGCCGCATACAAGTGTAGTGGGTTGATGGACAAGCTTTTAGACCAGTGGTGCTTCTTGCGATTTGCATATTTAAATGAGCACGGAAGCACGGGATTTTCCTTTTGTTCCAGCTCTCCTGCCAGGAGGTGAGGGGGAGCCTCTGGGNTGTGGAACCTCCTCTCTGCAGCCAGCACAGCTCGCGCCAAACCAAAAAGAACATCATACGCAGCTGACGAAGCCTTCTTTTCTTCCAAGTGAGCAAGAAAGGAAAGGAAAGCAAGTCACATGAGGGAGAAGAACATGGTGACTCCAAGGTCAGAAAGAAAGAGGAAGTAAGTCACATGGGACAGAGCCAAGATGGCAGCGGGAAAAAGAGGGTGGAGGTGCCTCCGCGTGGACCTTAAGATTCTTCTAGCAAGCTGTGGAAAAACAGTAATATTATAGACTGTTTACTCTTTAATTCATTGACTTACATGGGGGGATGGGGAATCCATGCAGCCTATGAAGATAAGAGAATGTCTATGCCAAGTTACAAAGAAGCTGTGAAAGGCTTTTAAAGATTTTGAAGAAGGGAGAGAGCCTTTGTTTTCAGGCCAGAATAACTCATCCTTTAAAAATACTAAAAACCCTATGTTATGGTGACCCATGACTGGCAGTGTGAAGGGACTGTGAGATTTCATGGGAGAGATATTTTTCCACCTCAGCAAATTGTATTTACGGGGCAGATTGCTGAGTTGTGAAGAATTCCCTGGCGTAGCAGAAGAAGTCTTTTTTCTTAGAATTGGAGAAACTTTTAAGAACTGTAACACTGACCAAATCTGGTGTTTTGTTTTTTTCCCTTGTGTAAGTTGTTGAGATGGACGGGGGTGTTGGAAGAAAGGGGAGTTTGCTTTAATTTCTTATTATTTCTTTTACTTTTAATTCTGTTAGTAATAAACTTTCTTTATATTCTTTAAAGTTTTGAGCCTGCTTTGCTTTTCTCCTAATCCTTATCTCACAAAGGAAAATGAGTAAATAATGGATGTGAACCAAACCACTACACTTAATTGGTGTTTCTGCCTGGTTTATCAAACCGATCCCACTACAACAAGCTACTGTGAAGAGAACCAACTCCATCCCAGTAACCAAAAGTAATTTGAACTTAGATTTCTCTGACTCTGTTATCAGATTATGCTTATAAGGTATAATTCAAAGCACACCCGTTCTTTCATCTGTATTACCTTACCTGGCAGCCTATTGCTATGGACATTGTTCATTGCAATTAACACATAATTCAAAGTGAAGGTATTCAATATCCTAATTCCTTGCATTAATTCAGACGAATTCCTTGGAGGTGCCCCAATTCCTTGTGTCTTTCATTTAGTGCTCAAGCACTGTCTTACCTTTTTCTGCCCAGGTTTCCAGCTTTAGTTTCAGGCAGCTATGCACCACCCCACTGCTGCTATGGAGATGCTGCAGTGGTAGTGGTGTAACACACGAAAGAACCCTCCCTTGTCCCACTCCCCATCCTCACACAGCATCCCTCTCCACAGTGGAGGGTGTCTGAGTGTGTAGATTCCATAGGAGCCTCTGCTGCAGCAGCCTTCCTGGGTGCTTTTGGCAGCTGCTGTACCTTAGAGTAGCCACAAAGAACAATGAAATCTTCAGAGATACTCATGTGTGTAGCAGTGGATTATCCAAGATGAACAGTGCTGCCTTGGAAACGGGAAGGGTACCACTGCACTGCACATCTGGTTTATGCAAGGGGGCATTGTTTCTGAAGTTAAACACTAAATGTGCTTGCAGACCTTTTGTGTGATAAGGGTGGCTCCATGGAAACAAATCTGTGTTACACATCTTTTCAAATCTCCCTCTGTAGACTCGCAGTTGGTAGAGCACAAGCACTTTTAATCTGCTCTGACATGAAAAGCCCAGATTCCTCATCAGGATTTTTTTTCTGTTAGTGCTCTTAGATAGTCTTGTTTCTCCTAAGTATTTTCTCTCACACCAGTTCAATACATATTCTTAATTACATGGGAACTCTTCCCTCCCTGGACACCTCAAACATTCAACAACTAGTGCACATAATCAACAATTTATCATCCAATTGCCTTTTGGCTGACTATTATTCTGCATGATCAAATCACAAAATCCCCTGTGACTGTCTCCTATCTGGGGCATGGATTTAAAAGGCAGCTGTATTCTGACTTCTATTCATTTGTTTGGAGCATTGCACAAACCATGCTAACAATTATATAAATCAGCCTTTGTCTAATGTTAACTGACAGTCTTTATTGATCGCTGGCCAAACTTCTTTTTGAATAATCTGTATTTAGTTCTGTATTTAACAACTCTTCTGGGTGCTACTATAAAAACCTGACCAATAAGGTCCTTTAAAAGAGTCGTTTTACAGTGTCCTTCCTCAAAATTCAGCTCATTGCATTAATTTCCAAAACCACACAGAAACATTCTTTAAATGAGTATGAATTAGATGGAACATCAGGGCTTTGTTTGATCTTTGATTAATTTGGTATACTATGGGAGCAGTGTCATCACTCACTGACCCTTCCCATCTCTGGGACAGCCTCAGTGCACACTGGTGCCCTTGCCAAGCCAATGGCATGTCTGTGACCATGCTCTCCCATCAGGTTCTTTCTCCTGTTCCACCTTGTGAGACAGGACACTGGGACAGGATGGATTAATGGCTCATCATTTTTACTATGGTTATTTATTGCTGCCTTGCTGTGTGGGCAAAACAGATGCGGAGAGATTTAGAATACAAACACCAGCTAAGCCATGCAAAGCTGCTTGTGGATCCCTGAGTCAGCAGCATCCTGCTCTGTGTCTGGATGTAGAGGGAGAGAGCAGCCCTGCAGTCTACTGACACACTGCTCACAGCTCTGCAAGCCGGACCCATGGGTCCAAATGTGCCCTTTCTCCTTAGGACTGTCTTGCTGCAACTTCGCCTGCTGAGCTGGCAGCAGGGATGGAGTGGGAGACTGCTGCTAGGTCACCATTTGTCTTGTCTGATGCACTGTCAGTTAAGTGACCTCAATCAAATGTTGTTGAAAAGGGGCTTTCACAGTCTGTGGGGAAATGGATCCCATCTGTCTCTGGGCAGTGACACACCTCATCTTTGCTTATGTGATGGATTCTTTCTCATACCAGATGTTATGTTAGCTAGGCTTGCCAGCCAGAAACATTTTAGTGGTTTCAGAGGGACTGTGATAGCTCTTTGCTCAGCTGAGTCGGTTTGTCTACCACATGCAGGATTTCATTAGTGCTGAAGATATTAAAGAAGAGGCAAGGAAATACTACCTTTATTTTTGCTCTATAGAAACGTTCTGATACACATTGGGTCTGCTGAGCTGTTTTAATGAGATCGCACTTGCATGCGAGATTTGATCCTAGGGCACTCTTGACCCATCAGCTTTACACTGGCTGCCAACAGCCAGTTACTCATAAAGATGAAAAGCGACAGTTTATTCCAAGCCTGGAAATAAATGAACTCCCTCCAATTTACTGGGCTTCCTCACTTCTTCCATCACTCATCTCTGGCAGAAGTGTCAAGACTCCATTGACATTTTCCATGTCTCTGGCCATAGATGTCCTCAGCACATTAGAACTGTTTTGAGACAGTTGTGGTGAATATACGTAGTATAGAATAGAATAATTTACTTTGGGAAGGACCTTTAAGATCACTGAGTCCAACCACTAATGTAGAACTGCCAAGTTCATCAGTGAGCTATGTCCCTGGACTTACAGTTCTGTCCTTCCAATATACATTTGTGACAGTATTGATTTCCAATGTATTCTCTGTTCTACACTGATATTTACAAAGAATTGAATGTTTCTGAATGACTGGAGTCTTCTGTTTTTTTAAAGCAATTCTACATATGCTCCATTTAGGCAAGGGTATATTGTTCTTGGCATTCAGTAGGATAGACTTGGTTAAATCTTGTCTGTACCTCATTTATATTGATGTCACTTGCAGTAAACTGATTGATTGGCCAGGTTTAGCACTTAGCATGTCATAATTTTCTAGAGTTATTGTGCAAGGCATTGGGGATAACATACAGACATAGAAAAAATTGTATTTAGCTTTTATTTCTTTGGAACATAACCTGGGATCCAAATCCATCCCTGTGTATCAGGGTTTTGTGGCTTGTTGGAGTATGAGTGTTTTGGAGATAGAAAACTGTGGTTTGTCTTATACTGCAGATCCATTTCCCTTGTTGATTGCTAAAACTAAGAAACTGGGGAAGGAAATTATTTGCTTTTTGTATTTATACTTTTATGCTAAAGAGACAAGCAACTGTGCTAGCACTTGTTTGTGCAGGCCATGCAGCCTCATCCTGCTTCTCTTTAAACAGCTCAGACTAACTCTGTGAATGATTTGGAAACATTCCTGGCCACTGAGCTGTGTGCACAGATGTGCCAAAGGCACCCACTAGCCACCTCTGAAGAACTGTGCTGCCCCCAAATCTTGCTGTCCTATCCTGTGTCCCATTCCAGCTGCCACTTCCCATGGGGACAAGAATGCTGATGTCAGCAGGGAAAAATTGCCTGTCTGGCTCCATTTTGACCAGCAGTTTCCATAAGCTGGGCAGACTCCATTCTGACCTCCAGATCTGCTTGACTCCATCTTGCCTGCTTTGGAACCAGATTGTCACTGACCTACTTCTTTTTTGTCTGTGGCCCAGCTTGGCTGCTTTCCTTCACTGCTGCGTGTCCTGGCACCTCACAGCTGCGTTTCCATCTGCATGGTAACACACCTTACCCCACAACACAACACATTTCAGTTCGTAATAGTTATCAGCTCATTTCCTTTGTGGAAAGATCACTGTAACCTGATGTGCTCCCTCTGATGCTTGGCAGCTTTACCTGGGGAAAGGAGCAGGGAAAGAAGAGTTAAGAGAGCATCTCTGACTGCAAGGGCAGACATTTTTGACTTTAGCATACAGTTTTCATTTCCCCCAGCTAACACTGGAACCAGCCAGAAGAATCTCTTCTTATGCCAACTTCAGTACATCAAGAAGTCGTTTAATGCAGTGTCCAAGTTTGGCCAGAGTTGTTTGGATTTAGTAATGTCTTACAAATACATGCCAAAGTATCTAGTTTTCTAGTAGTAACTTTAGCCCTGGCTCGATGACTTTTAGAACAAATATCAGGTCTTAAAATCTATCATGAATGTGTTTGCAATTAGTTCACTTTTTATAATTCTTATCTTTAAAATTTAAGAAGAGGATTTACTTAAAATGGCACAACTATGTGTTGGACAGGCATTCATTTGCCCTCTATAGTAAAATAAAGCTTTTCTAATGAAGGAGAAAACAAGAAATTGTCTCATGTAAGATGTACAGAGATTTTATCTGTCTTTACAGAAAATTATTCCCTCTAGCACTTTTTAAAAGCACAATACAGTTGAGTACTATGATCTTTCAGCATATCTAATATGAAGTGATACTTTAACACATTTTTAGAGATTTAAAGTGTGGAAAATTCAAGAAGAGTTCAGATTAGGGTGTTGGTTAGAGAACTTTCATCTGAAAAATTCAGGTTCAGATTCTCAGTTCCTGAGCATTTAACTTTTTGGTTTTGGGGATGTTGCCAGCTACCTCAATAAGGGAAGGTTCCTACTTCTTTATTTTCATTACTTCTTATTTCAGTGATCATAAAGTAAGGAAGAAGTTTCAGGAAAATATTTTTTGTGGGAAGTAAGTAACTTCTGGAAAGAATAAAATGTGATTTCTTAACAGGCATTTTGGGGCAATGAATTTATCCAGCAGCCTATTACTACCTAACCTATTATCGCTGTGTCCTTGAATGTGGTTTTGAATAATGTCTGCCTCTGAATCTCTTTTTATCCTTTTTCTTTCCTTGTTTTCCTCCCCCACCCCTGTAGTCCCTTTCCAAATCATGCATAAATTCTCAGCCTAGGATACATAGTCAAATCTATGTTTCATAAACAACACAACTCTTCAAGATTTTCCATTTATTAGGGAAAAAATTAGAGCCTCCTTAGTATGCAACACACAAAATATAAATTCCTACTAAAATAACTGTACATTCAGGAACCCAGTTTAGTTATTTCTGGTGTCTGTGAATGTAATTTTCCCTCATACACTCTTGTCTGCTATTGTAACATGAACACTACAAAGATTTGGAAAGGTGTTTCTTGGCTACACTGTTTATTTAATTATTAAAATTTAATTATTAAAAATGAAGAATTTGCTGAGTAGTCTCTTTAAAACAGTGTCTATTTTCATAGAGGAGCCTCAGTTTGGACAGCAGCCAGTCTGTTAATGCAGGAAAGTGGTCAGCTTGTATAGAATATTTACTAGTCCCTGCAAGATTCAAGTTCCACTAAAATGTTTCCAGCACATTGATTGCAATACTAGAGAAGACCTCACATTTTCCTTTTTTATTTTGTCATGAAAAAGTACACATTTTAGTTGTCAGCAAAATCTACAGTAAAGACATCACATACTTAGGCTGTCCCTTGGTCTGCTATATCTGGTTTTCTTGGTGCATTTGTTCTATTTACAGCAACCACAGCTATTTCCAAGAAATGCTTATATTGAGAGGAAAAATCCTGGAAGTATATACTCTTGGTGGAAGTACCAAAAATAACACTTTTCACTTAAATCAGTAAATCAGCAATGAATAGTGTCTGGCAGTTTTCACACACTGGTAAGGAAGTGGAGAGCACTGGAGTTCAGCCTGCAATGGGACCTCCCTCTCTTGCTCCAAATGCCAACCTACGCTTTGTCTATCAAGATGCCTATTACCAGTTCTAACCATGATGTGAGGAACAGGGTCTCTGCAATGCAAAGCAGGTGGGACCATACATTACAGTTGCAAACTCTCATTCAGTTATAATGCTCATTCACAGCTACTCTGCCGGAACTGGTCTCAGCTCATATAAACCTGACCTCAAGCCCAATTCCCTTTCCAAGCGCAGATGTGCTCCCTTCTTATAGTGACTCACATGAGAGCAAAACTAGGCTCCTTGAGCAGAGCCTGAGATTGCTGCATTGTTGAAGAAGCATCCCAATATCCCATCTTGGCTTGCCTTCAATCCAAGAAAACACACTTCATATGTGTATCTGGCCCTGGAATGCTGCCATTTTTAAAGAGACTCTGCTTGTGCATATGTGCAACAGGTCACTACTGAGCCCTCATCTTCTTGATATCTATTGAGATACCCAGCTAGTACAAACTTTTATGAACTTAAAGACAGGCTAGCTCAGCAATGCAATGAAGTGGAATGCTAAGGCATACTCTGTTTCAACAGAACATTGTTCATACTCCCATACATCTCAGCTGTATCTTTATGGAATGGCATATCAACTTTTCAATCCAGCATTCTATCCCACATAAAACTTGGACAATGCTCTCAGGTGCATGGTGTGATTTTGGGGGTTGTCCTGTGCAGGGCCAGGTGTTTGATTTCAATGAACCTTGTGGGTACTTTCCACCTCAGGATATTCTTTGATTCTGTGATTTACTTGGTATTACCATGTGGTGTCAGCTCCCTGGCTTGTCTTCAGTTCAGAACAAGTTCTATTTTGTTTTAGCTGAGATTCAAATACTTTTGCACCTTCTAGGAACACAAAATTTTCTTACTGATACGTACCTTTTGGGTAAAACTCTTCAAAAAAATTAACAAGGTGTACCACCACTTTGAGATACAAGGAAAGAAGAGGTGAAAACTTTTATCAAAGTGATGCAACTGGAGAAAAACATGTGCACTTCTGGGTATGCAACTGCCCCCATTATGTCCTAAAGAAGCAGATGACAAAGATTTTTCATATCCCAAACCCTATGAGTTGTTGTTCAGTTTCCTTTCTTCCAAGTGTTCGTTGCTATAGTTATGAACACTGATTCTCTTATTGTTTTAGACCATCATGACCATAACTGCATTAGGGCCTTAAAATTTAGGCTGTGAGATGGGTGTTACGATCCGTTTAAACCCAGAAGAGCAAAGAAAATTACGTCTCTGTGTATAAACCAGAAAGAACTTGAAGGTTCAAAATATACCTAAAAAAATGTGATTAAAACCAAATGAGGTTAGATTTTAGCCAAAAATTTGATATCTTTTATTTAATAGTAACAGAGGCAAAGAGAAAGAAAGAGAAAAGAAGGAAAGAAAGACATAGAGAAAGAAGTGTGCATGGGGGGGTGTGGGGGGACAGGGAGAGAGTTAAAGGGGTAAGGTGGGAGCATATCACCCTTCTGGGGGTCCCAACAACATCTCATTGCTCCCCTCCATCTGGTCTTCTTCGTGGTCAGGGTCCCCTGTCGCTATGCCACGCCGCACCACCACACACCGCCACACGCCGCCACACGCCCAAGAGTATAGAATCCCATGGATTAATTTAATATACACTTTGGGCATGTGAGAACACCCATGTGCCTTCCTTGCAGGGGGCCGGTTTGACACGGTCCCTTGCAACACTGAGGGTCTGTTGCATCATCTCTGGTGCTCTGGTGCAGGGTCTGGGGACCCCTTTGAGGGGGGTCCTTCGATGGGCTATGACACCCCCTTCTGCTGTGGAAAAGGTTTTCCACTAGGTGCAGGGCTCCTCAGCTGGGCTCCTCTGCACAGTGGAGGATGGGCGGTCACTGCCTCTCACCAGAGGCTTTTCCAACACACACCCAAAGCCTCTCTCCCCGCACCCTTTGGTGGGAGGGCCTGGCAGCTGATAGCCCTGGGGCTGTGGTCTCCACTCCTGAGGTGTTAAGCTTGATCACTCTGAATGTATTCTTCTCCCCCAGCCCAGACCTGAGTCACTTTATCTTACGTTCATCAGTGAGCGGGTCCAGGCCCTCTCAGAGCCCCATGCACGGTGTGGTAGTCTTCTCTGCAGCTTTTGTAATACAGTTTGAAAAGTCGTTCATGAAAATGTTTAAGCATAAACTATAATATTTCAGTCTCTGACAACAGAGTCTTTCAAATCTAGTGGAAATATATGGAAGCCATTTGTGCCAGCTGCCTTGAATTAGATTTGCAAGGACAGAAGACATTTTTTTCTCACTTTCGTATCTCTTGTTTAAAACACAAATTTCAAGTAAGTGAATACCCACCTGTCCAGATTGAGAAATCACTAGTAGGCCCTAAATAAAGGTAGATTTGGAGGGTTGTTTCAGTAAGGAATAAAAAATACATTCATATCAGCCATAACAGAAAAGATTTTATGGTGGCCAATGAAACCAAATGCAGTTGGAAGCCAGTCACTAGAGGTGTTCTCCAGGGGTTCAGTACTGGGACCAGTCCTGTTTATTACTGCCATCGACAATCTGGACAAGGGAATTGAGCGCACCTTCAGTCACTTCTCAGATGACACCAGTTTGTGTTGGAGTGTTGAGCTGCTGGAGGGCAGGAAGGCTCTGCAGAGGGATCTGGACAGGCTGGATCCATGGGCTGAGGCCACTGGTGTGAGGTTCAACAAGCCCAAGTTCTGCGTCCTGCCCTTGGGTCACAACAACCCCAGGCAGCTCCACAGGCTGGGACAGAGGGGCTGGAAACTGCCCTGTGGAAAAGGACCTGGGGGTGCTGGTCAGCATGAGCCCAGGCATGAGTGTGTACCCCAGTGGCCAAGAAGGCCAATGGCATCCTGGCCTGGATCAGCAAGTGTGGCCAGCAGGGCCAGGGCAGGGATTATCCCCCTGTACTGGGCACCGGTGAGGCCACAACTCACATCCTGTGTTTAGTTTTGGGCCCCTCAATTTATGAAGGACATTGACGTGCTAGAGTGAGGGAAAGAGACCAGAGAAGGGCAACAGAGCTGGGGAAGGGTCTAGAAAATAAGTCTTAAAAGGAGCTGCAGAGGTAGCTGGGGTTCTTTCTTGTGGAGAAAAGGAGGCTCAGGAGAGACCTTATCATGCCCTACAACTGCCTGAAAGGAGGTTTGGGCCAGGTAGGGGTCACTGTCTTCTGCCTTGTCTCAAGTTGCATTGGGGGTGTGTGGGAAAATGACCTGGGGTAAAATTAGGGAAAACATGGAAGTCATATTCACATTCTAAGAGAAGTTATAACAATACAGAAGTTATAAGGTGAAATGAGGATGCTACTCCTTGGATTGGATTACCCACCTCCAAAGTGCAACCACTTCACAGTGAACATGATGTATGACGAGTCACTCAAGCTCTCCTTAAATGCAAAAACAGTATAAAAGTAAGTTAAAAAATAAAAGAATACTCCATTGTAACTTCTGAGATTAGTCAACAGGATGAAGCTGTGAACACCTGGGAACACCTACTGGGTAAGAACTGCACTCCATGCATGCTGATTTATTATCTGGACCTAACTTTTATTGGTAATTAGAGCTGGTCTGTGTATTGCTTTGAGTATATTTTTGCAGCCGGATACTATCACCATCAATCTTCGAACTTTATTGTGTCACAATTTTTTATTATTTTAATACAGAATGTATTCTGTAAACTGTGAGTGTGAGATCTTCACAGGCTCCAGCAGTCAGGTAATACACTCCACTGTGAAGACCTGGGAGGGGATCTCTCTCATGCTGTTGTTGTGTGTCCCTGAACAAGCTGAATTACCCTCCAGTCCAGGTGGGGTCACCATCTCTTGAAGTGTTCAAGATGTGGCACCTGAAATTCAGAGAGCAAATCTTTCTAAAGCCAATATAGATGCAAATTACAAGTTTTAGGCTACATGGTGTGTATTCTAGTCCTTTGCATCAAATCCCAAGGCAAGTGGATTTTTTTGAGAAATACATCAAAACCCACTAAACTCAGAGCAGTCTCTGCAGATACTGCTGTTAATTCTGGTACTGTCTCAAAGCACTGTGTATACAACATATGGCAACATATAGGTTGGTGTAATTAACTTCTTAATCAGTGTGAGATTTAAACTGTAAATCAGTATGAGATTTAAACTGTGTGTACTTGAAGGAGAACAAATAGAAAACTTGTGCAGTGGATATGCTGCAGGACATTTCATTGTGAGAAGTCAGCAGTCATAAGAGTGCATATCTTCTGGTGATTATTATGCACGAGAGTTTATTTTGCATGAGTAGCTATTTTCAAAGTTTTTTTCAAAGTATTTTTCAAAAAAAGAATGAATGTGAATGTATGGATGCATATCTAATTACACAGGCATTCCTAAATTGAAATCATGGTCCTGATATTTCAGAAAACAGAAAAAGCAATATAAAATACAGGCTCATTACACTGCAACCTTGTTCTGTGCCTGGTACATCTGTGCATGCTCATTTCCACGTACCTACAGCAATCTAAGCTTATCCGAGTTTGAGCAAAGCCCTCGTTTTGCATGGTAGCACAGTTCCTCCTTTATGGCAAGTTGCTCAGTGTGTGGGACTCTCACAGACACAGCAACTCTCAGCAGACAGCAGTCGTAGTATTATTAGGCTGGAAACCTGCCTTTAAAAATATAAATATACACTTATTTCCTGGTAAAACTACCATCAGATGGTATCTGTAATGAAAACCTCTCTTCCCACATCCATCTCCTTCTGCCAAAACTGTAAGGATTTTTCCACCGTTCCCTGACTTTTCAAGCTGTTCCCTGGTCCTCTGATGCTGCACAGTAGTATTTTTCACAGTTAAACTTAGTTTAATATATAAACACATCATTTCCCAAGTGGAGGTGGAAGTCTTTCAGACATGATCGAAATTTCCTTTTGGTGACTCTAACACGACTTCAGCATGGTGCCTTTACTGGTGAGAAAATAATATTTTTACCCTGAGATGCTGTTGTGGGTAACAGCTCTTGAGGCAGACCCAGGGAAGAGACAAAACACATTGTCCTCCGAAGTCAAGGCCAGGTGTCTCCCACCGCTGTTAAATCTCTGCCCTCCCATTCCCACAGACAGGGATTGACATGGTTATTATAATGTCTGCTTTCCTCACAAAACGATTGAAGTTAAATGTGTCCTTTTCTCCTGTGACTTTTATTCCAGTATAAGCCAGGGCTGATGGTCAGTGTTAGGGACGACCCAGCTAGACCAGAAACACAGATCTGAGCCAGGAGTGAGACAGGCAGGACTCAGCAAGAGGGAAGGGCTCACCCAAACTGAGCAACAGCCATGGCTTTCCAGGGTGGCTCTTGACTGGAAACATCTTGTTTCTTCAGGAAACAGTGTCTACAAAAGAATTTGCAAATTGAAAATATGACCTGGTAAATAACTTTTAATGGGTGTTAGCTCCAGCGTAGCCATGCAGTCAGTTTCAGTACTGGGTCAACCAGCTAAGAGTGCTGGCCTGCCTTGTCTTAGGCATCTCCGAGTTGCCAAGAAACATTTCTTCCCCTTCTGTGTGGGAAATAACACACGATTATGGTCAAAATCTTCTTTGTGGACTAAGAGAAAGCATGACGCATATAAAAATAAAGCCAAGAATTTATTGTTACTGTAACAAAAAATAGTAATGAAGAATCATCTAATTGAAGAATCATTAATTAATCTACCATTCAAGAATGTAGATATTATTGCAGGAGAAGGGAGACTAGTAATATAGTTAGAGCACTTCTGTACAGAAAAAGTCTCAATCATAGCAATAATAAAGTGGTCATGCATATATTTAATATTTTCTATCCCTTTCCTTGGACATATGCTGACCCTTCCACTCTCCTCTGGACCTTCAGGAACTCTGGACCAACTGGAAAGGACAACAGTGTGAACCATAGCCCCTGGAGTCACTCACTGTGAGGAACATGATGGTCATGGCGTTGGATTCTTCATCCTTCCCCGATACGCACTTGGGATAAGGGGTTTTTTTTAAGGTTTTCCAAAACAGTTTTATACCTTTATTTTGCTTTGCTGGTCTGTGGCTTCATTTTACAAATGCATTTATTACATATAGGACTATTGAGGTATGTTAGATATTATTTCTTTGTTTCCTTTATTGGCAGTGATATTAGTTTTGTCCAGATCAGGATCCTTATTTCTAAAATGGACAACTGATGAGTCTCCAGTGCCAAGCCTGTGGCCCATCTCTTACTGCTCCATCCCCGTAAGCCTCTGTGATGCACTCTGTCTCTCCACTTCTCAAATCCTCTGCTGTTATACCACACTTCTATTTCTCTGCCCTGTATTGTCTGTCAGAGTCTTAAGCATCTCATTCAACACAGCACCACCAGTTGCTACTGCCAGCTGCATAAAACCACGATTGTACCATGCAAGGATAAACACAAGTAGAAGGAATTAGCTATAGGCACCTGGGTAACTGGAGGCTAAACAAAGTAAAGCAGAGCTGCAGGCAAGTCAAGAGGTATTCAGACAGAGCAAACCAGAGGAGTCTCAGTCCTGAGGCCTTGGAAAGCTGCTGCAGAGCTCATGGGTTCTTGCTGGAAGGCAGTGCTGCGTTGCAGGGCTGCAGGTTTACACAGCAGAGTGGTGTCTCTGGAGATATTTGGGTTTCCATAATCACTCTCTAATAGCAACACATTCACACAGCACTCAAAACATTTCACAGAGTCATCTTCCAGCCATGATGTGTGTGCAGGGACTGGGAAAGCTTGGGTTTTCTTTTAAAGCTGCTGGGTTGTAGGAGTGGCTGAAGGCACTTGGTCTGTTCAGCCTGGAGAAGAGGAGACTGAGGGGAGACCTCATTGCAGTCTGCAACTTTGTCGTGAGGGGAAGTGGAGGGGCAGGCACTGATCTCTGCTCTGTGACCAGTGACAGGACCCAAGGGAATGGCATGAAATTGTGTCAGGGAAGGTTTAGGTTGGATATCAGGAAAAGCTTCTCCACCCAGAGGGTGGCTGGGCACTGGAACAGGCTCCCCAGGGAAGTGGTCACACCACTGAGACTGACAGAGTTCGGGAAGTGTTTGGAAAATGCTCTTGGGTATTGTAGGTATTCTTGTCCTTCCCACAGTGGAGGAGAGGAGAGAGCAGGCAGTAGGCAGAGATTGTGCAGCAGAGTGAATTATTTTATTATTTACAGCTCTTTTAATAGACTTTTACTTCCAAGTGTGATTTGTCAGTGCCTCAGCCACCCCTTAGGGTAATTGGCTGAAATCTCACAACATTTATTCTCAAAATATTTTTCTATTGTACCATAAACAAGTGTTAACAAAGTTGCAGGTGTCTATAGCTTACAAAACTTCTACTGATAACTTCTGTGAGAAAGAAAAGTGTCTCATGAGACAGAAAGCAGCTCTTGTTAGCAGTATTTTGCATCCACACTTGGGCACATGGTGACATTCTTGGGGATGGTGCCATACAGGGCCAGGAGTTGGACTTGATGATCCTTGTGGTTTCCTTTCCAACTCAAGATGTTCTGTGATTCAGTGAAAACCCACGTGGTGAATGTCAGTGCTGTCTGTAAGAGGTTAAGCACAGCTCCTATGTCCAGAATGACTGTGGGCTAAGATGGTTCCTGCAACTGTGGTACTCTCATGGCCTGGGATGTTTGTAGGGCTGAAATACCTCTTGTCCTAAGTTTACTTCTTTAGATGCTTTTTGTATTTCTCAGTCACACTTCCTGCACATATTTTTGCCCATTGCTTTTTGACAAGTATTTTTGTGGCTAAGTATAAATATTTTTAAAAGTTCTTTCATGTTGTTTCATCCCTAGCAAGAGCAAATTCAAAAGTTTCTATTTCCAGTGGTTTATCATATGAAAGAAAATTCTATGACTCATTCAGAAATTATTAAGACTTTGTTTTTTCCCAGATTGTCTGATCAGTTTGACTGATCCAGCATGTTTAGGACACTTCATGTGAACAGGGCTTAAGAACTAGAGCTGTGTTTGCTGGCCTTCCCATGAGACAGGAGTTCTGTACCTCAAGGTGTCGTGTCATCCTGTACCTAGTGTCAGCCCAGCTCCCAGGGATTAGCCAGTTCTGGGCCTAGACAACAGAAGGGCTCATTTGCAGACTCCTGAAAGAGTTTCCCCACCCTGGACTCTGCCTCCCAGTCCAGCCTGTGGCACTGCCTGGCACTAGGAGCTGCTGAGACCTGCAGGAGGGCAAGGGGAGAGCAATGTCTGTGCCCTGGGATGCCCATCACTGACTTCATGGGCAGACAGCCAAAACACCCACTCTCTGTGTCTGGCTGATTCTCTTCACCTCTTCTGTTCCTGTTTTAGTTTGAGGAGATAGGATCGGGCATGAAAAAGCACTCTAGAAGGGCATTGGCACTGCCTGTCCTGGCACTACAAAAACAGGAAAGAAAAAGGAACTGCAGTGCTTTCCAGAATTATCCCCACCTCTATTCCTCTGCATCTTTGTCAAATGCAGAACCCAAGTTTTCAGACAGTTGTTTACATGTCTTTATTATAATCTTTCAAAAATGTTTAAACAGTTCCAACTCCAGCTGCACTTACGGTTGGCTTAAATTGTTCTTTCATACCAAACATATTTAACAGAGGCTGCATTATTTTACAGCACATTGGAATTTTGAATTAGCTTGATTTGCTCTCATATTATTCCACTATTGCTTTTGATATATCTTATACATAAGTAATTCAGACATGCTGAACATTGCACACTGTTGTTAAAAAGTAACTTAAAGAAAGAAAAAAAAGCCTTCTAAAATATTTAAAGGCTGTAGTTTTTTAATTACAACACCATATGTGAAAAGACCTCTAAAAAACTCACAGATTTGTATGCAATTAAACATCAGTTCGTTAAAAAAAAATAAATCTATTATAATCTCTTTATTCCACCTCAGGAGACTTTGAAAGGTTTCTCACATGCTACAGTTGCCATATAACCACATTTCCAAAAAATGAATTCAAGACTGAAAATATAATTTATTACCCTAGAGTAATATATAATGTGGTGATTCATCTCATCTAAAGGCAGCTGCTTTCTTTGTCACCTTTGTAAGTAGCATTCATTTCCCTGGCATGAGCACAATTTACAAATTCATCCCAAGGCTCAGACAGCATCGTTAGCATATATTTAGCAGTAGCAGACAGTGAGCAGCAGGTACAAATGGCTGGCTGATGAGCTAATATGCTTTGGGCACTCTTCCAGCTTGTATGATAAGAGAGAAAATACACTACTTCAAAGTCTGCGAGTCACAAAACAATTATCAGAAAAGAATGACAAAATGACCTAAATACTCAGCACTGAGGGGGGTATAGATATACGGGCATGACATTTACAATTATACTTAACACAAGAAATTATAACCTGAGTGAAGAGATGCGTCAGTGTGTTACAGTCTCATTTAAACATCTGTTTGTTTCTTTGTGTGTTTTGTGGTTTTTGTCTGTTTGGCTTGCTTTCCCCCCCCCCCCCCCCTTTTTTTTTTTTTTTTTTTGTGGTGTTGTGGGGTTTTTTTTGTTTGTGTTTTTTTTGTTTTGTTTTGTTTAGTTGGTGTATTCTCTTTAGGTATAACGGTTGTAGCTCATACCTTTTACTGTAAGAAAATGGAATGTTTATGAAATGAAGAAACCAGGTTACATGAAATTTTGAGTTTTATTTCATTAAGAACAGGGACAGATGACCCAAAAGCTCCTAAATCACAGCCTTGGTTCTGGTTCCAGTTGTAGTCTATTTATCTGAATTCCTTATCTGTGTTTTTCATAAGGCCTGTAGTAATTTAGGAAGAAAGGCATACTATGTTAATGTTGACTTTTCAATTACTGAGTGCTGGTGAAAGCCTGTCAGGTTTGTGCCTGCATTTATGGAGTTTCGCTTTGTTCTCTATGTGTAAAATGGATATTGAATTTTAAGTTCAATTTTTTTTTCTGTATCATTTGTTTGTAATGAGTGTGTGAAATAGTCCATAGGCTCAATAAGGTTTAATTTATATAAGGAATTCAGATTATTATGACAGAGGGTGGATGNTTTTTTTTTTTTTTTTTAGGGAGGTGTCAGTAATGGAAAAGTAGGCACCTGCTGTCTAACATCAGTGTGGGCAATAAATATCTAACAAATCATAGCTAGAAGATCCTGCTGTCAACAGGATTTGAATATTTTCCTTTTATTGAAGGATGCCTGTGCTGATGTATTTTCCTTTGAATGGTTTGTTCTGTTTCTTCCGTCTGAAATGTATGGTATATGCCCAAGCTGTAACCTGGCCTTTGATCCCTCCCCTGTGAGCTTTTCATTGGTTCAAGCCTTGGGCCCGCGGCCCTTTGAAACCGTGATAAGGGAGTGCTCAAGGGACGAGGCTCTCTTTCCGCTTGGATCTTTTTCCCTCTCCCTTCCCCTTCCCTCTCCCCTCTCCCTATCCCTTCTCCCCCTCCCCTTGCCAGCACTGGACCAAAATAAACCTCCTGACTTCACCATGAAGGAGATACTGTGTTTCTCTTAGGGCCTGCTGCTGCCTGCAAAGGTGTAGCCCAGAGACTCTGTGGAAGCCCCGGTGAGCTTGCAGCCCCCTTCTTTCTACAGACCCACAGGGAATGTTGCCCCAGGACTCCTGCCTTCGCTAGCCGGCAGAGAGGTAGGCAGGGGTCACAGCAACAGATGCCCCTTTCTTTATATATGTTGATAAACAAATGTGCAAGAGCTGAACAAGTGTGCTTGTTATCATTTATTTTCTTCCAACCTGAAAGTAGATATCAGCTGCTGTTACTCAGTGACACCCATATCTGCAAGCACTGACACAGGCATAGAGTTCACTTCAAAACATGCTGAGAATTATCCCTCTATTATCTTTTAAAAATACATATCTTGAAAAATGTGAGAAAGACTCTGTTGCAGTTTGTGGTTTACCCTAATTCAGGCTCATTTCCTAGTGACACTCGAAACCTTGTCACTGGTTTCAGAAGTGCTTACAGCTTGAGCTAGCACTGTGCAGGACCACCATAATTCATATGTGAAATATTGGCTGTTTTATCATACAGTACCACTCAGTGGGACCTGGACAGGCTGGAGAGTTGGGTGGAGAGAACCCTAATGAGGTTCAACAAGGGCAAGTGCAGGGTCCTGCACCTGGAAAGGAATGACCCCAAGTACCAGCACAGGCTGGGGCTGCCCCACTGAAGAGCAGCTCTGCTGAAAACCGCCTGGGAGTCCCAGTGGGTCACAAGTTGACAATGATCCGGCAGTGTGTCCTTGTGGCCAGGAGGGCCAGTGGGATACTGGGGTACATCTGGATGTGTGTGGCCAGCAGGTCAAGGGAGCTGATCCTGCCCCTCCACTTGGCCCTGGTGAGGGCACACCTGGAGTGTTTTGCCCAGTTCTGGGCTCCTCAGTATAAGAAAGACAAGGAGCTACTGGAGAGGGTCCAGCAAAGGGTCACAAAGATGATGAGGGGTCTGGAGTACCTCGCTTATGAGAAGAGACTACAGGAGCTGGGCCTGTTTAGTCTAGAGAAGACTGAGAGGGGACCTCACTGATATGTATGAATATCTCAGAGGCAGGTGCCAAGCAGATGGTTACAGACTCTTTTGGTGGTGCCCAGCAACAGGACAAGGAGCAATGGCCATGAACTAAAACACAAGAAGTTCCACCCCAACATGAGAGAAAACTTCTTTACATTGAGGGTCGCAGGGGACTGGAACAAGCTCCCCAGGGAGGTCATGAAGTCTCCCTCTCTGGGACATTCAAAACCCATCTGGATGTGTTCCTGTGTTGTGTCTCTTGGTGATGCCACCTTGGCAGAGGGGTTGGACTGGATGATCTCATGAGGTCCCTTCCGAACCTAATAAATCTGTGATTCTGTGAAAGACAGTTTAAAGCAGAACAAATAGCCAGCATTTCCAGCTGAGTGTAAGTCCAAACACACTTTGCACTCTGAATTGCTAGAGAGAGGCTCTCAGCTTAGCTCGTAGGTATTGGGTCTCACTCAGATAAATCTTGGGACTCAACCCTCCGGAGCCATGAACTCTCCTGCCAGAGAAAAGCCTGCAGGATCAATCAGAAGAAATTGAACCCAGTTTAAAGTTTCAGTTTCTGGACACTGCACTTAGGGGGCAGATGCTTAATCTAGGCCTTGCTCACCTTCAGGTGACCTCTAGCAATACCCTCACAACTCTAAGAAACTCAGGAAGAGCAACGTCCAGTTATTCTGTGCTGATGCATTTTACATGCACTTTAAGCAATGAGGTATTTGACCTTATGAAGACCTGAGCAACCATGAGGGAGGTGCAAAGTGCACCTGCATTGCATCAGTTTCAAAAACATAAACTTGAAAATGTAGGTAGTTGTGGAATTAGGCACTTTCCAGGACTGAGCAGTGGCTGATAAAGGTATTTTGAATATATAATTTGGGATTGGATGCTTCCTTGAATGTAGCCCCAAACATTATTGTTGCTCTTGTTGCAATGTGTGCTCACTGCAGTAATCCATATGTTGGCTTCACTATGCTCTGAGACACACCTCTGCTTTCTGTTCATCGGGACCCTGAGACAGAGAGGAAAAACCCAGTTACATTATCTCCCTTCCCACATATAGAGATTAGCTTCTGCTCACTGTCAGACTATGAAATTACAAATATTTGAGCAGGAATTAAAAATGAACCAGAAAGAGTTCAAATTAACCACTGAAATAATATTTCAGTGACAGCTATTCACAAGAGACAAATACAAGAGACAAAAAAGTATCTGACAGGTAAAATCTTGACAAAAGTTTTCATGAATTTTTAATACAAGTTCTAAGAATGCAGTCAGCCCAACTGGAGTAAAGATTGAATGTAGAAAGGATACATGTATAGTACATTTATACAAAAACAGAGTTGTTTCAGACAGAGCATGCCTGATGCACCAATAATAAGCCAGAAGTTGAGTAACCCCTACAGATAAACATGTAGATAACATTGCCCACTGCTACAGATCGCAGTTTAATTTTATCAACCTGTTTTTGACTGTTTTCCTTTGGTATGCTCATTCCTCCCTCAGGCAGCGGGGACAGTGACTGGCCTGTCGGAGTGCATTCAGCAGAGGGTTGTTAGCACAAGGATGGCATGGTCTGGTGTGAAGGGCAGAAGGCGTGTCCCATATGACGCGGTGTATTTGTAGCAGTGCTGAGAACCATGAAGTTCTCATCCTGCCTTTTCTGGTTTTGGGATTCCTGTGGATATGCACTTGTAGCTCATACCAGCAGTCTGACCTGGACTAGAGTAGTGTTAGCCTCTAATCCTAGTTTAGAAAAGATGCTAGGAGTAATAAAAGTTGTTCAGATTTTGTATAAATTCTAGAATATATAGGAAATTATTTGACATCTTTTCTGTGCAGAAATTTTCCGACTAGTTTTCATGTGTCAGCTACATATGGGAATTTAGGTATTAGAGCTGCATAACACTCTATGCAAACACTGGTCATTCTTGTTCAGTATTAAGCTTAATTTGATTTACCAAAATTCAGTACATGAGCAAATAGGGCTAAATAGGAATAGCATGAATCCTGAATGAGCACATAAACATAAGGTTTTAACATGGTTTACCTAATCTACAATAGGTCTAATTTGAACAAAATTTCCTCACTATCTGTCCTGGTTTGAGACAAAATTCAGAGGAACATCTGAATTTGAATGTCCTCTCTTAGAAGGCAGGTTACAGCCATCCCTCCCCCACTAGGTTCGGGAAGAAATTTCTTGGAGGAAAGGAAAAGGAGAAAACACTATTTATTTAACAAACACACAGGAAAAGAATAATAATGCTAAACAACAAAACCTCTCACTGTGGAGAGAAGCCTGGGAAGATTTTAAAGTCCTTCTGTGGGTGTGGTCTCTCTGCTCCTCCTCCTCCTCCGAGCTGGGTCGGCCTGGGCCCCCTCCGGGCCTAAGGTGGAAAGTTTTCCCAATGAGTTCCGGTGTTCTGATGTTGTTAAAACAATCAGAAGAGAAGAAGCGAAAAGCTCAAGTCCCAGAAAAAAACTTAACTCTCCGTCTCTCTCTGGAGAAACAGCCGAAAAGCTGAGAAAAGCAGGAAGGGTGCTTCCTTTGCTCCTCAGAAGCAGCAGCTATCTCCGTGCCCTTGAAGCACAAACTGTTTTGAAAAGTTCACTCAGGTTTTTTTCTCTCCCGTCTTCGGCTCAGTTTAAAGGCACAGAAAGGCACAGGATTCATTTCTGGGCCATATGGGATACAGCATCATAAAGTCACCTCGAGACACTATCTGAGCAGAAAACTGTTTAAGGCTCATAAGGAATGCAGATCCTGTAAACCTAGCTTAAGGTGCTTGGCTCATGGAGAGAATCTCTGCATCTGGTGACTTGACTCCCTGAAAAATTTGCATACACATTTCCCAGGAGGAGAAGCAAAAGAACATAGAGCAGTAGTCACTGGAAGGCATGAGCACTGGGGTCATGAGGCATAGCCCCTTAAAAGCTTATGTCCTTCCTGTACAGCTTCAGATGTAGTTCCTATAACCTGGGGACTAACATCCCAGAGTCCTCTTTGGCAGATGTGCACCTACAGTGTGTCCTGTTAAGGAACAAGGTAATGCTGAGCCCTCACTGATGCCAGTGTGAATGTCACTGCCTCCTGCACACTGTCCTGGATTGCAGTGAAATAGTTTCACCCATGTGTAAGGGAATCCAAGCTCCTTTAGCCTCAGAGATTCAGGAACATATGTCTCAGGAACGAGCATCTGTGATTAGTGTGAGCTGTGGCTCATCCTTTCCTTGTTGTCTCCAAGCACGGAAGAATGAAAGGGAGGTTGTGAGATGCCCTTGAAGCCCCTTGAGCATTTACTGCCAGAGGTTCCTTCTGCCAGGGCTGCTCCTATATTTTAGACCAAGCAATAATGATTCTAAAGAGAAAATAGCCACAACTGCCTTCTGCAGGATACTTCATCCATTGGGCATTTATGATTCAGAATGGTCCAAAGGGAAACCTGCAGCATCCTTCAGCTTCCCTCTTTGGTTGTCAAGAAACAGCTCCACAGTCTGTGTTTGGACTATGAGGAAAGAGACAATTACCTCCCCCTTCCTTCTCATCTTCCTGCTCTAACAAGTTCCAGACAGGCTTCCTTACCACACTGGTGCACTGAGCAATGTTCCAAGGTGCAGAGTCTGCCCTTTATCTGGTTACCACTGTGAGCAGTTAAAATTCTTTCCTCCCCAGTCCCAGGCAGAGAGATGCATATTACTCAATCCTTCAACCACACTCCTTAACTACAGTTCAAAGCGTGAGCAACCAGTTCTTGAACTAAGACACACTTCCTTGTCACCACATGTGCTGTGTGGGTATGGATAGCAGAGCCCAGAAATGTACCTGTTTGAGACCGTGAGAGACTGAAGTGTTGTTGCTGACAACCACATGGGGGAAAAGACTGGCAGGATAGGACAACAGTTCTAGCTGCTCACCACTGCAGGATGATGCACTGGCCACATTTTTATGCATGGTTTAATGTGTCACAGCTTCATTTTTACATCTGACTTTCATGCCTCTCAAAATAGAGCTTAAAGGCACCTTGCCACACTATTTACCTTAAAGCAGAGATACAGCTGCCTTTCAGCTACAGCTTTTGAATGGATCTTGCTTTTGGAACAGTCCAAGCTGTCAGAGAACAACTGCCTATGCTTATTCACATGTGAGTCCCATGGAGACAGCAACAAGGAAAAGAAACTGCATACACTAAATGTTTGAAATTGAAGACTTTGCCAGAGAAGGTAATTGAGCTTGAGAAGGCATGCTTTTCTTACCAACTTGCAATTCTTCATTAGCACATTCAGTCTGGTTTGCATTAATCTATTGTACAGACTATTTCTACACAGCAGCTACCCATGGGCACAACATAGACCTGGTACCACACTCTGACTGCAGGGACCTTCCCTCTGATAAGCTTGCTTCATAGATCCTGAACAAGGATGCAAGCAAATGAGGTTTTCCCGACAATTACTAAGTTCTGAAAAACCCTTTCTATTTTTCTTACAATTATATGAAATGAAATCTACACTTGATAGATAAGCACTGGCACAGATTTGACACAGCAATTGAATCAGCAGCATGGTCTTAAATTCCTTTGATTTAAAAATTGGGGTAGTCTTCTTGCCTGAAACATTTCTCTGAGCAAAGCAAAATGCAAAATACTGAATGTGGCTGCACTCTGCCAGGATGGCACTGGGAGACTCTGACAATTCTCATTTTGCAAGTGCTGTTTTGCAACATTTTTCACGTGTTTGCAACTAGACCAGAAATTGCCTGAGAAACTGAACTGCTGTTTGTGGCTCTTTCCCCAGTCACCTTAGTAAGAGTTGGGGTGGAGGTGATGGGTATGACAGCCTCCTGCAGGTCAGGGAGCCAGCTGAGTGCCCCTCAAAGACAGAGAAGGAACTAAATGTCTCCAGCAACCCTTACTTGAGAGCTAGTGACTAAAACCAGAAGGGAGGATACTCTTGCAATATTATTTCACCATCTTAATTTCTAATTAAGAACTGACTCTTGCTTTTTTTTTCCAAAGAGATCTTAAAAAATAGCACAGGGTGTACCAATTGTGAAAAATACAGTCACCCTTACTCATTAAAATAAAACTTTGTACTGCCTCACCTAGCTCTACAATTTTTTATGTATTTATGTAAGGTTTCTCCTGTGCAGCATTATTTTCTCCATAAAAAACCAGTTAATGCCAATTAAAAGGCTCAAGAGAGAAAAGATGAAATTAAAAATTCCTAATTTTATCTTCTCACAGAAGATTTTCATGCTCCTTGGAAATGTCTTTTAAAACCAAAAGGAGTACCATTCTTCATCTCATGTCATATTCCCTAAAACAGGGGATGGTTTTTTATTAAAATTGCAGGATAGAGCTTTTTGACAGACAGCTTCAAAATTCTGTATGTTAGATTCAGTTGTAAATGAGCACAGTAGGCGATTACTCTGGGCTGAATGCTTCTGGGTTGATGGAGGGATGTAATTTCAACTCACTGAGCCTGATACTCTTCCCAGTGGAGTCAAGCAAAAAAAAAAAAATCCTATTGATTTAAAGTGGGACCAAATTAAGCTCTTAGCTTTAAAAGGAGTTGCCAAGTGGCAAGTCTATCAGTCAGTCAGTACAGGAGATGCCTTCTAACTTTAGAAAATTAAGAGTTTTACTGTATCTAAAAGTAATTTGTTTTTAAATTAACTCAGGGCATGCCTGAGCTTTGCTGCCAACTGCATGAGTCTGAAGTAAACTGAAATTACACTACTTACATATATTACACAATTTACTTTTCTATGTATTACACATACTATACTGCACTGTGTTACACTGAGAAACTACTGAATTATAAAAGCAGCATCTTAAACCTTAGGAAATGCCAGAAGTAAGTTAGCCCATGTGGCTAACTCAGCTTTCCTGTGAATATACATCAAAAATGTGTTCCAATGACATAATCACTCTATGATCATGATTCGTCTGAGAAGTCCTTTATTGTTCTATTCACAGAATGAACAGTACCTGACTGAGAATCCTCACTACTCTACATGTGGCCCCATCCCTTATTTCCTAAATAATACTCATACCTCATTCTGAAGCCTAAGTATTAATTTTCTTAGGAAGGATTTTTAAAAATAAATCAATATCTGAAAACTAATTTCAAGGAGTTTATATTTGCAACATTCCAACAATATGACCCAGGTTTACTATTCCTCTTTTGCAGCTAATGGATTACAAATGTCCTCCAATTTGTGCTGGTTTACCTAAAGAAATGAATATCTGATTATTTTTTTCCAGACAACTTTGCATTTTGAAGCATTTCCTTTATTCAAAGCAGAAAGTGCTTTTTCACTTTCGGTGAAAATCGGGAATTCCCAGCACTTTATTCAGTGTAAGCCCTGGGTTTAAACTCAAGCCTACACAAAATGGAGAGCATATAAATTATTTATCTCACATGGCTTATATTGCATGGAACCTGGGTAGAGACAGGGAAAGGGTCGAGTTCTCTGAACACACTCTGCAGGCTGACAGCAACCTGTACGTGATCTCCACTCTGTTGGTCTTTCTCGCTGTGAGGAGTACAACTGATGCTGCAAAAGAGTAGGATTATCCAGACAACAACCTCACTGAAAGACCTTAAGTTGACTAGGACAACGCTTTATATCGTGTGCACTTACTCAGGCAGGGAAACAGTGCAAAAAGTTCTTTGACCATGTCTCATGATGATATATGATATACTAGTTACACAGGCAACTTTAATGATGAACTTTTTTCAAATTTTTCAATTTTTGTACTAGATTATTAATGTTAGTATTCCTTAATACAGGGGGTTTTATGTGCACAGTTTCCTAAATGGATCTCATCTTCCCAAGAAAGAAGCATATGATGGAACATGATGCCACACCGACACCCACTGTGCTGCCTGACTGGACCTGAGTTACTGCATCTCATGCAGCCCCGAAATCGAGTTCTTCAACAGTTTTCAACTGCCCGTGAGACCACTGAGCAAAGTAATGATAGAAACAAAATGTTGCTGTCCTCACCACCAGGAGAACTGAAGTTACCCATTTTCTGCCTGCTCATGATGGCTATTTAGAAACAGCAAAAGGCCTCAGGTGCTTTGGAAGCCCAAAGTATAATTAGGCACTGGAGGAAAAGGCTTTTGTTGTCACAGGGCTTTCTCTCCTCACCATTTTCTTATCTTCCTGTTCCTCTTCGACTCTCCCTGACATCCACCTTGCTGTAGCTGCCAGGCACAACATCAAACTTGTGTTCCAGGCTGCTGCTCCTCTTCTCCCATGGCCAGGCCTAAAATGCTGCCAGCACCTATCGACATCTTCTTTACTCAGCTTCTAGTCTGAGAGGTCCAGCCCCCTCTGAATGAAGGGGAAAAAGTATTACAGACAAAGCCTCCCTTAGCTGCTGCTGGCTAAGGTTAGAATCAAGATTGCCTGGAGCAAAGGGGAGTTACAGAAAATATATCTGTCAAAATTGAGCACAGCAGGGCCCAGAGAAACTTTAGTATAACTTGGAAATAGATGGACAAATTTTCACAGGCAGTGCAGAACGCATATCTAAGGTTGTAAAAGATAATGAATCTGCCAATTTGCAATATTGCAAATATTCATATTCTCCAAAGCATGAAAGAACTAAAGATTGCCAGCCAAACTGTTTAGAGAATTTAAAAAGAAAACTCCCTTTTAAAAATTTTTATTAACTCCTTTTGAGAAATAGCTGAACAATTCTCACTTAAGCTTCCCAGAAGAATGCAGGCTGGAGCAGACAACCACCATGGAAGATGCTAGCTGGAATGATGAAGGTCTGGCAAAATAATCAGGTACTGCCAACCAGATCTTGTAATTCACCAAAAAGATACTTGTGCCTCACCAAGTAATGTAGGTATTTTCAGTGCAGGCAGTTGATTAAAGCTTTCTAAAACCAAACCAATTTTATTCGCAACATATTCTTCTGGTTTTTTTCAGGTTCTGTTGATACTTGTCTTGAATGTTTCATCACCACACAATTCTTCTGTTGATCTCTCTAAGCTGAGTCTTACAAGACTTATAAAGCAAGCATATCGTGCAATTGGACCCTGAAACAGGTAGAGAAAATGTAGAGAACATGCACAAATCATAGGGGTAATGCTCTTCTGCAAGTATCACAAGAGAAGAGGGATAGGGATCAAACATCTAGTAATTTCAGCATGCTGCTAATTTCTAACTATAAACCCTACAATTTGAACAGAAATACTAGTCACACTCCCCTTGCTGGTGATTGTAGGTAGATATATTCCCCTGACAGATTCATTCCAGTTTTCACAGGACTCAGCACTTTAACAAAAACCAATATCTCACTGGATCTTCTTGCAGATATCCAACAAGCATATTAGATACTTACTATTTATCAACACAAAAACTGTGATGCACTGAAAAAAATTTACATGAATCACATGAAACAAAGGCATTTAACATTAGGATACAGAGCAAATTTGCTTTCTTGCACATTTATTTATTTAAATTGTTATATTTCCTTTGGTGCTTCCATAGTCCCACACAATATACATTCACATTACTGTAGAGTACATAGTAGGATCCCAGACGACATCACTCAGTAGTCAGTCAGTCATAAATGGTCAAGGTACATGTTCCAAATACAATTAAAGCTGTAGTTCTTATATAGTGCAGCAAGCATTAACAGAGTTCAGGCTCCCTGTATCATAAACTCATAGAATATGCTGAGCTGGAAGAGACTCATCAGGATCATCAAGTCCAACTCCAGACCCTGTACAGGAATCCCCGAGTCACACCATGTGCCCAAGAGCATTGTCCAAATGCTTCTTGAAATCTGTCAGGCTTGGTGCTGTGACCACTGCCCTGAGGAGCCTGTTCCAGTGCCCAGTCACCCTCTAGGTGAAGAACCTTTTCCTAATATCCAACCCAAACCTCCCCTGACACAACTTCAGGCCATTCCTTTGAGTCCTGTCACTGGTCACCACAGAGCAGAGATCAGTGCCTGCCCCTCCTCTTCCCCTCACAAGGAAGTT
>WEIT01008133.1:160399-177631 GCA_013389985.1 Dryoscopus gambensis | reverse complement strand
CTCTGCCCCAAACACTCCGCAGTTATTAAACCCCCAATTAAAGCCCGGCCCCTCCCATGCCATAGAGCAGCCCTGGAATTTCCAATTTCCAGCCGGAATTTCCAATTTCCAGACTCGGTTTTAAGGCTTCACCTTCCACATGACTCGAGCTGCACTTGGGAAGGAAATTCCAGTTTTTGGAGAGCAGCCCATAACTGCTCCTCTGCCCCAAACACTCCGCAGTTATTAAACCCCCAATTAAAGCCCGGCCCCTCCCATGCCATGGAGCAGCCTGTGCCAGCCTGGAGAAGGCTCCCCGGGCCCATCCCAGATGTTTTTCCAGCTGGGATCTGGCTGGGAACACTCGGAAGAAGCTGTTTCAGGACAACCCCTCCATCCTCCCTCCCAGGCAGACCCGGCCGCTTCCGGGGTCATTTCCTTTTTTGCATCAAGGATCCACCCAGAAGGAATCAAAGGGCATCAAACCATCCATTAAAAACCGCTTGAAGGGCTCCAGGAATGTTTTTTTGGAGCTACTTGTCCATGGAAAGCAGAGACATTGCAGCTCTGACGGGATCCATTCCCAACAGTCCTTTCTTTTTTTTAATAAATTTTTTTCTTCAGGTTATTGAAAATCATTCAAATATTTCCTGATTATAACCTACATTAAAAAAAAAAAACCACAGAAAAAGCCATTTCAAAGCTTTGTTTTCCAGCTGTTTTGAAGGCTCTCTTAATTCAGACCACTCCAGTGATTCATGCTCCCTGCAGATGTCTGCTGCATTTATCACGGACATAAAATGTTATCAGAAAAATCATTTTAGCTCTTCGTTTTTAAATAGAAACAATTTAAAAACCGGAATAGCTGCTGTGTAGTTCCTAAAAACAGAATTTTTTTTGTAGGAAACGTCTGACTGTGACCCCAGGAATGAATGCTGGTCCAACACTAACTGCAATATTAGACTTTGGGCTCTACTTTTCCTGCGCCATTATTAATTTTTCACTGAACTCTCTCAGGGACAAACCCAGGAGTCCTAAAAGTTTCCTTTTCTTAAATAAATACATAAAAGCAGCAACTTCCTCCCCAGTTCCCGTCCTGGCTCCCGGGATGTGGCTGAGAGGATTTTGGGAGCGCATTCCCAGAACTCTGTCCCAACATCTGCAACTGGGATGCTCCAAGACTCAGTCTGAGGGATGGAATTAGCAATTTCTGGACTGCAAGCAACAAATTAATACACTGAATACCCACTTTTAACACAATATAGTGAAGAGAGTGTTTTATTTTCTATTAAAAGAGCAACACTGATGTCAGCCATGCAAAGGACACTTGGAGGTTCCTGGCTGGATTTTGCTCCCCAGGATGAGGAATTTTGAACAGGGAATGCTGACACAAGCTGTCAAATTGGATCTTGAAAGGTTATAAAAGTCATTTTCCAAAGGAAATCCATACTTGGGATCACCTGAAGATGCACACACCTATGGAATTAGCTCGTGGGATATATATTTGTAATATATCTATAAATATAACTCCTCTGATGTTTAACTGAATATTAAAAAAACAGATATTTTAAAATATCAGATTTATCACTATATTTTTAATTATATTTATTAATTATTATTTTATATATTATTATCCCCACAAGAAACCACGCAAGATTCCCTAAACCAGAGCCAAAATGGAAAACTGGAGGTAAGAAAATCAGCTCTGTATTACAAAACAAACCCAAAAAGGAAGGTATCTAAAATTCTCCTGAAATCCAACAACATCCCCACAATTATTAACCCAAGAACTAAAACAGGATGCCAAACTGCTCCCTATAAATTCTTCCCCTCAGAAAATGAAATACTGATGTAACTAATTACTTCCATAGGTGAGCCAAGTGCTTTAATTTTCTTCCAGAAGTTGCATTAGCCAATTGCAATAAATTAAAATATACCAGCTTGGAAGGAGTTGCTCAACAACATAATTCCATGGGAAACCTACCCATAATATTTTTGCTTTTATCGAGCTACAAAGAATTCAGGATCATGAACAGTAACAGCAGATCAAACAGGGGCAGGGCAGAAAAATCACCTGATTTTTTTTTACACTGCCAAGGCTAAAACTGAATGGGATGGGATCACAGCTGTAATTCCATAGAAAACAGATTTTTTGGGATTTTTCAGTGCTCTAGTTGAGGATAATTCAGCACTATCAGAACGACAGAAAAAGATTTGCACTGCACACAATCACTCTCTTTGTTTTGTATCTGTGTAATATCAATGTAATGGTAATTTCAAGGATAAATTACATTAATTTTATATTAATCACACAACTTACTGCCCTGAACAAAAATCATGTAACGCTCAACATTGAAATGATTTTCCAAGCTTCTCTGGACCTGCTGCATTGTAGTTTTAATATTCCTGGATGTTTTCTATCCTCAGTATTTTTCAGCCACAGCACCACACTCGCACTGGTTTCACGTGGGGTGGGGGTGAGGAATAGTTACCTTGCAGAATGTTTTCCTTTATTTTCCAAAGATATCAGGCACTATTCCATATTTTAATGGAATTTCTAGCAGAATTTGAGAGAATATAAAAATATAAGGGGATCAGTGAAATATGCAAATGGCCAGTGTACTAAAATGGCCAAAATTTATTCTGTAATACAAGAAAAAGTTTGAAGGATGTACAAAATAATTCAAAATTTTATGGATTACTGGAAATAACTGCTTTCATTACACAGAATTTGCTCAGCAGAGTGATGAAGACAGGAGTAAAGCAAAGGGCAAGATTTAACAGTCAAATAAACATCAATTTATGGATAAACATCACCAGAACCAAAAAAGTTCAAGAAGAAGAGCACCAAGAACTTGGAAAATAAACAAAAAAAATAAAATTATACTCATCAGTCCTATTCAGGGTAAATAAATCTTTAACAGAAGATTCATAAATACATTCAACGTTATTTAAATGTAAATTGGATGTCCCTATTTACTAATTAAAATGATTAATTTGACCAGTGTTTCTCTTTTAATGTTTTTTATCACTGATCCCTCCACACTTCCAAGGCCCTGGGAACACAACCTGCCTGTAGGAGAGCTACAATAATTTATTTTATATATAAATATATGATTTCTCTTCAATCCTATAGAAGCCAAAGTGCTTTTTAAACAAAGAAATACAACTTAAAACGTTATTATTAAATCTGTAAGTTTGTTTTTTACCACAAAGCTCCTTGAACATCGCAGGGAGGTAGAAAGAAAAGGAGGGCAGAGCACTGAGTGCAAGAATTTAATTAAATTATGCCCCAAAGTGAACACATATGCTGGAGAAGAGTTAATGATATATATTTACTGTCCTGATGGCTCCCCGGGGAGCAATTTGCCAATGCAGCTCCATGACATCAGACACAATAAAAGTGTCTGTGCTGACCAGGGAAAGCCAGGCCTGCTTCTCCTCAAACTCCATCCCATCCTCCTCCTCCCTCAGCTCCAGCACAGCCACCCCTCAGGCAATATTTACATTCAGTGTCATTATTTACATTCAAAATCCTGCTTTTCAAGAGAATAAATTGTCACTGGGAGCTGCTGAACACACAAAGCATCCGGCACCAGCTACTGCTCATCTTTGTTTAAAAGTTCTGTGTTAAACCAGGTAAAATAATCTTAATTTTATACAAGAAATAAACCTGTCTGCATTACAATTCCCAATAACCTGTTCAGTATTAAATGCTGATTAAAACATGATTGGTTTTCAGCTAGCAGGAGTCACACCCAGACTTACAGGAAATTAAATTACAGGACAGATCTGGAGATATGAAAATAAAACATTTTTAAATCAGCAAATTGACACTTTGCAAAAGAAAACTGCATTTGAGTACTTTTCCTCCAAGATAATTATAATTGAATTTTACTTAGAAACTTGTAATTAAATTCTATTTATACACTGTCAGTGAATATCAGTGAAATCAGAATCACAACAAAAAGTGAAATAGGAAAACTCAGATTTTATCCTTATGCCTCTTCTCAAATAATCTTTAAAAGTAGTTCTTCTTCATGAATTTAAAATTTAAAATATTTGAAACACACACTCCAAATTCATGGTGAGGGGAACCACGATGGACTGAGCACACCCAAAACACCACAGCAATTTTTTCCCAAAAAGAGCAACAAACACAATGAGAAAAGAGGTAGAAAATGGGACAATGTAAGTCCCAAAAAATCAAAGTTGGCTGCAAAAAATCTGAGTAAAAATGTACAGAACCACAGGAAACCCACAGAGACAATGAGGTCAATCTGTGCTAACTCAGAGCACCAATGAAGGGAGGTCAAACTGCATTAAATTCATTTTAATTGGAGACCAATTGCAAAAAACTCTATAAAAATTATTCAGGAGTAAGCCTTCAAGGGAAAACAAAAAAGATTAAATAATAGAAGTGCAGGACCTGGTTTTTCTACTTCCTTTTTTATCAGGTTATTGTTACATACTCCTTTTCATGGTTAAAAACTGCAAGTTATGATTAGTTATGATCACAAGAGATCCTTGTGAGTTCTTTGCTTTTAGGTTAAAATCCAACGTCCTAAAAGGCAAAATATTATTAAAAATAAAATATTCTGGTCAGCAAAAAGGTGCTGGCAATCACAAGTCGTTTTTATTAATAAAATACCCACCTGTACACTGATATCCTGAGGAATACTTGCTCTATTATCAATAAATTTGGACCATTCCACCCCTATTCCCTGAGTTTTACTCACCCCAGTTTTATCGCAGAGACGTAAAGTATTGAAAGATCCCACAGCAAACAATTCTCCATCCAGAGCCCAGGCAATGGAAGTGATGGGATACTCGTGGGGCTGGGAATTGTACAGGGCACGGCCAAAACTGTCCCACACCTACAGCAAAATTCAAACATCCGTCCATGGCAGCATGGTTTGGGGGCGTTTTTATTATTCCAGAAGAAAAATGTTCCCTCATGTTGTCAGTGTAAGTTGAAAAATCATCTGTATTACAGCTCGCTTTTGTTTTATATGTATTTTTTCTATATTTTTATTATTCCAGAAGAAAAATTTTCCCTCATATTTTCAGTGTAAGTTGAAAAATTATGTGTATTTTAGCTCACTTTTGTCTTATATATCTATTTTTTGTATCTTTATCATTCCAGAAGAAAAATTTTCCCTCATGTTTTCAGTGTAACTTGAAAAATCACCTGTATTATAGCTCGCTTTTGTTTCATATAGATATTTTTTGCATTTCTATTATTCCAGAAGCATAATTTTCCCTCATGTTTTCAGTGTAACTTGAAAAATCACCTGTATTATAGCTCGCTTTTGTTTCATATAGATATTTTTTGCATTTCTATTATTCCAGAAGCATAATTTTCCCTCATGTTTTCAGTGTAACTTGAAAAATCACCTGTATTATAGCTCGCTTTTGTTTCATATAGATATTTTTTGCATTTCTATTATTCCAGAAGCATAATTTTCCCTCACGTCTTCAGTGTAAGTTGAAAAATCATCTGTGTTACAGCTCGCTTTTGTTTTATATGTATTTTTTTTGTATTTTTATTATTCCAGAAGAAAAATTTTCCCTCACGTTTTCAGTGTAACTTGAAAAATCACCTGTATTATAGCTCGCTTTTGTTTCATATGTATTTGTTCTGTATTTTTATTATTCCAGAAGAAAAATTTTCCCTCACGTTTTCAGTGTAACTTGAAAAATCACCTGTATTATAGCTCGCTTTTGTTTCATATGTATTTGTTCTGTATTTTTATTATTCCAGAAGAAAAATTTTCCCTCACGTTTTCAGTGTAAGGTGAAAAATCATCTGTACTATAGCTTGCTTTTGTCTTACATATTTTTTCTGTATTTTTATTATTCCAGAAGACAAATTTTCCCTCACATTGTCAGTGTAAGTTGAAAAATCACCTATATTACAGTTCACTTTTATTTTATATATATACTTTTTGTATTTTTATTATTCCAGAACTATAATTTTCCCTCATGACCATAGAAATTGTAGAAATAATTGTCCAAGTTAATTTAGTGTAACTATATACACACACACACATCTTTATTATTATTTAATCAGTATTGCTTTGTTTAATGCAAAAGACTTGGCTTTTTGCCATGGTAAACGTCATATAATTCTGGACAGAATATTCTGTATAAAATATTTTGTACCCCTCAGTTTTATTTCCTGTAAATTACCCCAAGTCTGTAAAACAACCACAAGGTTTATTCTGCTTGTACTCATGAGGCTCCTCTGCAAATTTCCAAAAAAAAAAAAGAGAGATTTTTTTAAAAGGAAATCAACAAAATACCAGGAAGCCAATCCACAAAACAGCTTAATCATTTACTGGAATTTTTAATGTCTTAATTGTATATCTTCTATTACAGCCATTACACAGTTAAATGACAGAACCAACAGATGATACATTTAAAAATCAGTTTTTATTTAAGGGAAGAACCATAAAATGTGCTTTGTATTTTGGATGCAGATTATATTAACATATCTTCTGCATCCAAGTATATATTAATAGATTTTAAAATTTACTGAGGGATTCACTAATGCTCCTGTAATAAAAAACAGCAGCTTTATCTCCTCTGATATGTCTCAGCTTATATTAATTCAAATAATCACTTCTATATTTCGACTTATTTTTCTTTTTGTTTCACTCTCATTTTACTGATTTTTATCCTGCTGTATTTAAAGAAAAATTGTAATTTTATGTTACTTACACACAGTGAGGTGTATTTATAAATAATACAACTTCTTCTTGAAAAGTGAAAGACTTCTCATTTAGTTTTGGGCCTCCAGATTAAAATACAAAAATTTCGGGATATCTCATAACTTTTTTGGTCAGGTAGTTAAAATTCAGAACTCACCTTATATCTACAGTCTTCCCCTGCAGAAAGAATCAGATCATTCACTGCATTCCAGTCAGTTTTTAAAATCAGCCCATCGTGGGCTTTCCACTGAAATGGAAAAAAATCAATTAAACAGATGCAACAATCCTGACAACTTCTATTTTTAATATTTATCATTCCTTGCACTTGATGATCTTGGGAGGTTTTTTCCCAACCATAATGATTTTATGATTCAGCAGAAAAATAAATTAAATGAAGCCTGAACAAGGCAGACTCAAAGGCCAAAAATCTGCACTAAAATCCTGTTTTAAACAACAAGTGAGAAGGGAAAGGCTTCCGTATCTTTATTTATGCAAACAAATGCCAACAATGAATCAGATTATTAATGGTACCTGCAGAAGTTTAGCATTTGGCTGGAGGGGTTTAATGATCAGCTGCTTCCCTGAGGTGTAGAGAACCTTGTCGGAGTCAGGGGCCCAGGACACGGAGTACACCGGGCTTCCTGTGGGCATGCAAAACAAGCAAACATGGAAAACATGGAAAACATTCCCGGGGCCTGGCTGCTCAAACCCTGCAGGAACTCCTACAGCAGGGCTGTCCCTTTAATACTTTGTAATTTATTTAGTTTATTTTAATATCTAGAATAAGAATAAAATATATAATATTGATAATAAAACATAATAGTGTGTGGTAAATAAAATATATTTTATGTAAATATTATGTAAATTATGTAAAATATATTTTACATAATATATATTTCTATAAGGATACATAAAGTCTATGACATAATTATTGCATAAAACATATTGCATTTATATTAAATAAATATGTAGATAATACTGTATTATATACGTACACTACATATTTCTCAAGCCTCTTTACCCACTGCCATTTACCTCGTTATCAATTTCTAAAACTTTTAAATGAGAAGTTTTAAACAAGTCCAGAAAACCAACAGGAAATAGCTGCATTTTGTATTTATATGCAGCTTTTATCCACTGATGCGATTTTCTTCCCAACTGTCACTCCAGACACAGAGAAAATCAAAATAATACTCACCAAGAGACATCAGAAAAGAATTGTTTTCCCCCCAATTTGTGAGACTGAACACAAATGTGGGTAGAAAAAGTTTTGTATTGCACCCAAATTATTCTTTTTAAGATTTTTAGGCTCCTTAATTAACACAGATTTTTGTTTTGCTGCACATGTAAAACCCCAAACATCCCACACACAAATAATTCACAAAATAAATGATAATAAATAAAACTGGCCCACAGACTTCTCAGATTTTCCCAGCTAACTGAAACTTTCTTAGACTGAAACCCCCAGAAATTTTTATCTGGAATAAAGCTGACTGTTCCATTTTAAAATCATGTTCCAGTTTTCAAATTAGATTTTTTGAAAACAGAATAAAGCAAAAAATTACATGGAAAAACATCCAAGGAAAAAAAGAATTTTACAAAGTCAGACTTGCCAACTATGCAAATATTTTCCATATTATTTGACAGGATTTGTCTCCTCTGAAGACAAATCAAAGGAGTTTGCTACTTGATTCCTTGAAATAAAACTAAGAAAGTTAAGAAAAAAGAATCTCCAAGTATTAAACCGAGCAACTGAATGAAAATTGTTCACATCAAGAATTTTTAATGTAACTTTATGGTAATAAAAAACCCCCTAAGGGATTAAAAATGCTTTACAAGGTAAAATCCTCAATGACAAATTTGGCATTTTCTCTTTCAAGAAAATGACTCAGCAATATTTTTGTACGGGAATATTTTGAGGCGACTTAGATAATTAAGTGATTGAATTGCTACAACTGTCCTAAAATCATCCGGTATCTCCCCACTTCTCTCTGTGCAAAAAGCTGATTTTATTATGGTTAAACTCGATTTGAGCTCCCAAATATTCACCCTCTACACTGAGACCTGGTGTTGCTGCTCCTGAAGATTCCTGCATTTCATACAGTTTCTCTTAGGGAATTTTATTACTTAAAAATACAGAATTATGGAAGATTTTTTTAACTTGTCAACCATCAGAGCAGACAAGTCACAGACACAACATATATTAAATAAATGTGGCACTGCCTGTTTTCCTCCTGGCAATTCCTGTTGAAAATGCCATAAATTCTGTCACCAGCTGGAGCAGAAATTCTAAATAAACTCAATTTTTTTGTGTGTGTCCTGTCCTAACGCTGATTTAACAATCAGAAGACTTTTTCTATTCAAACCAAATGTTTCCCTTTTTTATGAAGGCTGAGTACTTAACCACAATTTCCAGGGCTTAACAGCAGGAGCTGAGTTAACTCATTTCCTCCTGCACTTAACAAGGACTGCGCTGGGAGAGCGCTGCCAACACCCCCGAGAGCCGCGAGGAACTGACACGGCAGCGATCACCAGCTGCAGGCAGGAATATTCCGGGAGAAAAGGCACAAAACTGGGATTTGAGCGAGGAAGATCCGGCTCCTCATCCCACAGCACAGACTCGGGCAATTCCAAGAGTTTGGGTGGGATTTTGGACCGTCACAGGAGGAGGAATATGAATTCGGATGATTTTAGATCCTACTGTTCCTTATAGTGAGGGTGTCTCCGAAAGAATAGAGGTATCAGGAATAAATGTCTCCCTGGGAGGGTGGGATGGAATTCCCAGAGAAGCTGTGGCTGCCCCTGGATCCCTGGCAGTGCCCAAGGCCAGGCTGGAGCAAACTGGGATACTGGGAGGTGTCCCTGCCATGGAAGGGGGGAATGGGATGAGCTTTAAGGTCCTTCCATCCCAAACCATTCCATGATCATCTTGTGGGCTCCCAAAACATATCCGAGAGATCCATGGAAAAAAGTTTCCCCATCAAAATGGGTCGGGGCACAGCGGAAGCCCAAACACAACGTTTCAGGGTAAGGACAAGGAGGAACAAAAGGAAGAATTTTGAGGGAATCCGAGGAGGAATAAAGGCCAGAGATAGAGCAGGCACGGGGATCATCACCCCAAAATAAGAGGCTGAACATTTATTTCTAACACGAAGAGTGGAATGAGGCAAAGGAATGCTGGCAGTGGGAATCCTTTCAGTTCTCGTGATGATGAAGGAAGGGAAAAATTGGTTGCACACCATGCAGCTCCCTGAAACAGCAGCATTTCTGCAGAACCCTGTCCCAGCCCAGTGCTCACAGAGGGGGCTGTGGGATTCCCACTCTGAATTTAAATGGTTTCAGATGATTTTTTGTTGAAAACACCAATACAAGGTGACAGTTATTCCAACTGTGCTTTTGTACTGCACCAGCAACTTGCAGAGATCAGTAAAAATTCATATTTCAAACTACAGCATATAATTGACTTCATAAGCTTTTTCAAACCTCGAATAAGCACAATTATGAACAAAAAATTTCACAACATAAACTGAGAAATTGTAAAGCGGGCCTCAATTTTAATTTTTGTTCAAATTCTAGTTCAGTTGGTTTATCTTTGTACCTGAAAAACACTGCGAGTGCATGTGAACTTCCTTAAAAGAACTGAAATGCATTTTACATTCACTGCTGTGGTTAAAATGCCTTCCCCAGGTTGAAAGAATTCAGATAATTTGTTTCAGAAAGAGATAAGGGTCTGACATTTAACCCAACCCCAGGTGCGTGTGGTTTCTTCAAAAATGTCACAAGGTCACATGGGCTCCATCTATGAAGTCTGAAAAACAAAATTTAGCTGAGGATCTTCACTGAAATGGCACCAAATCCTTAGGGTGGGACTGAGACTGCTGCCTAAAAATATTGCAATACTTTTAATTTGAAAAATGAAATATTTTTAAAAAATCTTACTAAAATGCAACTCTGATTTCCATTTAATTTTAATTAAAGCCTTAAGCCCCTTGAACAAACCATCACTGCCAGGTTTAGGGTTTGCTATTTAAATACATTTCAGAATAACCTCAATTAACAAGTTCTGATGGAACTTTGAGCAAACAAACTCACCTTGCTGAGCCAGAGTGGATCTCAGCATTCCACTTTTAGACCAGATTTTCACTTGGCCATCCTCCCCAGCTGAAAATGAGCACAGAAATCAGCACATTCCATGCAACAATCAGTCTCACAAATGTATTTGTATTTACTCAGGAAAACACTTGAGCTAAAATAAATCCAGGTTTTCTTCCAGGTGAATTCCTTTTGTGCAGTCTTCCAAATATGCACTAGGACGTATATGAAGGAAAGGTATTTTAGATGGTTCTTTTGTTATTATCAACAAGTTTTCCTTTCCTGAAAATCCCTCAAGTCTTATCTGAAGCTGCTCCTGGGAAGGGAAAGTCCATCACAATTTTAAGTATCCCAAATTCTGCATTTTTGATTCCTTCAATGGCCCAGAGGCTGCTTAAAGGAGTCTGAGGGGCCCCAAGGGAGCAGGAGCAGATTTTATGGATTAAACTGGAGGTTTCACAGTTGATAAATGGTGACAGTGAAGATAACTCTGTTTGGACGGCTTCAATTTCCTAACATAACTGTGTGTTACCCAATAACTCAGTTTATTTACTGAAGATTAAATTGTTAAACACTGCACAGCACACTTAGGGCTCTATTAACAGCACAGATTTCCTGGTGTGGTGTCATTTTTAAAATGCTTTGGCCCTTCAATTTAGGCTTTCCCAGACTGAATTAATGAGGAAAAAGGTGCACCTAGAACTTCATGGATTCTTCCATTCAAAGGTAATTTATTGACCATATATCTGCTTTTTATATCTGGCCAAGGTAGCTTTAAACGTTTAAAAAATGTAAAAAAACCTCTCAAAATTAAAAATCTTACGTTTGCATATTAGATGCTGTTGAAATACAGCCATAAATGTCTTTTAAATGATGCGGTAGCAATGATTTATTTACTCTTCCTCCAAGTACAGCTGTGGTATAAGAGGAGTTGATCTTTTCAGAATAAACTGGAAGTGATGAATTCCCACACTCCCAAAAAAGTGTCAGTGTCATGCAGTCTCATGGAAAAAAAAAAGATTCAAAAGACAATTTTGACTTTGTCTTTGGAGAAGTTCCTGAGGCAAAGCTGTCTTTAAAAAGAACCATATTTCTGTCCCTCTGGGATTTCAGAGGAACAGGCCAGACAGAGTTCCTTGAAGCAGCATTGCACAGTCTGGAAATGAGCAGATCCAAAATTATCTTCAGTTCTTGTGGCCTGAGCTGGAACTTGTCCAGAGGAATCAGCTGTCCCCCATCAGCAGGAGGCTGCAGGGGAGGCTGCCACCCCAGAAACCCCAGCGAGGAGTCCAGCACAGGCAATTTCAGCAGTTCCTCTTCATACCAAGACAGAATTTTGGACAAAAAATGCCAAAAGCAGCTAATTAGCAAAAGATTTAGGACAAAAAAAATGGTGTCGAGATGAAGAAATTGTGGGCTCGCTCTCCTACCATCAATATAGACAGGCTGCAGGTGATAACTACTGATAATTGAGGAATAAAAGGACAGGAATATTCAAGATCAATGAGGCCTCAGTAGACTTTGGCTAAAAACCCCCGAGTGTGCAGGGATATAAATGTACCAACTTAGCAACTTTTTCTTGTAACAGGGAGAAAAAAAAGAAATCAAATATTCTCCTTTCTGCAGTTCAGAGCAGCCACAAAACCATCTAAGCACTCTGATATTAAAACATTTGCTTTCCAGTAGACAGGATGACAACTCATAAACAGGTTTGCTAACAAAGAGAAATGTTTTTACCAGATCTTCTATTAATTAAAATAGACAAAATTAAGCTAAATTATTATTATTAAATAGTGCAAAATGAACTCCTGTTAAATAAGGAGATAACAACTTCAGTGATAACTAAGACCAAAAAATATTAGCTTATTATTTTAGTTTTCAAAGCACTTTATTAATACAGGAATGCTCACCTGTAACCAGGGCTGTTCCCTCATAATTCCACCTTCCTGCAAGCACAGCCCCACAGTGTGCTTCCACACTCTTCTCCACCCTTCCCAGCTTGGAAATCAAGTGGAATTTCCCTAAACAAAAGATACAGTGTGTAATTCATATAATTATAGATAATTAATTGTATATTAAATCATTAATTGCATTACATTATTAATTACATTATGTATTATTACAGCAATGCTGGTTCCTTCTGTTGAAAACACACACACAAACCAAGAAACCAGCAATACAAAGGAAACTTCATGTTTTTCACAGCTAAAATCAGAACTATTGCAGCTTCCATGATGGAGCTGGGATGGAATTCCACAGCAGCCAACCCCAAAGTTTGTAATGATTTCAACAGAAGGATGAGGAAGTCTTTCTTCCCAAATAAGGGATGCTGCTTAAATCCAGGAAGATCAAATTTAAACTGGAGCAAAGAGCAGACAATCGAGGGCTTGGAAAAATGAACAGTCCAGTAATTCAAAGCAACTACTTTAAAATCAAATTATTTCAGTATTATTTGATCTAAGCTGCCAGACTGAACCACTACAAGCAAGTTCCTGAGTGACCAGAACTTTTGGCACAACCATCCCACTAAATCTCTGCCAATGCAAGACTTCCAAGGAAAAGATTTTTAACACTCATGAAAAACTATGGTTTGAATAAATCAGTTTATTTGAACAGACTGTTTAAAATACCCTGGAATCCCAGACTGGTTTGGTTTGGGAGGGACCTTAAATCCCATCTCATTCCAGCCCTGCCTTGGGCAGGGACACCTTCCACAGACCAGGTTGCTCCAAGCCCCATCCAACACTTCCAGGGTGTCCATTTAATGCATTCCATTATTTTATAACTATAAAATAGATTTTATCTCACTGATACATCACTTATTGTACAGAACATCTCTCAGGTCTGGGATTCTCCTGTTTCATGTGTAAGCAATTCCTGGATTCAGAGGAATTCAATGCTATTTTCTCCAGTTCAATTGCCAAAATGGCCTTTTCTCCTTTTACATTAAAAACATCTTTTATTTTCTGATCACCTTTCTCCATGCGCAGTGCCTTCGTTCCACCTGTAGCCAAGACTTTTTTCATTGGAGAATCCTCAAACCCAATATCCCAGGAGTAGGAATATCCCCATGCCATCACCTGCAGGGCTCAGCAGGAAGTGGCTGAGCTCTTCAGGGCCATTACTTTTTTCAGGATATAAAAAATTCCATGGTGTTTTATGTATTACAACAACAGCTTCCACGGACCTAGGGAGAATCCCTGAATATTTCTGTAAGGAATTCCTCAATACATAAGAGAAATGAAATTCCATGGGAAGAACAGGCAGCTGGCAAGGAACTGAAAGCTTTGGCAGAGTCAAAATATCAGGAAAACAAGGGGCTATGTCAAAGAATGGGATGAAATCCTGTTATCCAGGGAAACATCCAACTCTTTTCCCAATCTTCTGCATCCTCTCCCACTCCACAAGCTCCTACTTCTCTCACAAGGCCCCCTCCAAAGAGGGAAACACAGGAAATTGTAGCTGAGCAGGGAAGAACATGGTTACATGTAAAAGCAGGATCACCTTTCCTGAATTCCTCTGGAATAAATGTGATCATCACTTAAAACTGTATCATAATCCCTCTGCAGAGCAGGGGAGATCAAGTTTTCATGGGTATCATCTTTACTTCTGCAACTTCTTTGCTTTTCCAACACGGGAATTTACAATTGCTGACAGTCGAATGCTTTTTTTATTGCATTCCCACAGGGAAGTTTCTCCATTTCCATGGATTTCTGTTCTTCAGCTTAACACTGAGGGAACAGAGACTTTCAAATTGCAACTTACTACATAAAAAGGGAAAACTTCAGCCACGTGCCTGGAGTAGGCAGAAGTGATTCAACTTAACCTTATTTTACATCTCCCATTTGTAAAATACTGGTCCTTTATTTTTATTAAGTACTGAAGCCAGAACTGTCCTCAACCTGAAAATGACTCCCCAGTTTTGAAGGAATTTCCAGTGAGAGTTTCTCAGCCTATCCAAACACAGAACATAAACCAGGTATGGTTTGTTCATTAACTTCCACGGACTCTTAAATGTTGACCCAATAAATAAAATTCTAATCGCTTATGATTTGTGCTTAATTTGAAGGTTAAAGCCAAACTGATCCTTCATTTTTATTAAAAAACAGCAACATGACCAACGTAAGGAGGAAGCAAAAGAACAATACCCCCCAAGAGATGCATTTCAGAAGAAAACCCAAGGGGATTACATTTACATTTGCTCTGATTTCAAACATCTGCAGCTCAACCAGGAATTATTGCAACCTTGCAAAGACATTATGCTCCTTTTCCTCTGGATTCAGGAGTCCTTATCACAGACAGGCACTGGCTGTGGCAGGAAAATTGCAGGAATGAGCTGGTGAGGGAAAATTCATGCAGGAAGAAAAATCTGGCAGTGTGCAAAATCTTTCTGGGGAGAAGGGAAAAAACACCCACCCCAAGGCTTCTTGCTCCCCAAGTAATGTCTTGTATTCGACTGACACGAGCACTAAAGGACATGAAACAACAAATATTTTAAATTGCCTTACCATCAGAACTGGTCAGAACAAAGCTCTCAGCCTGGGATTGCTTCTTCCCCCCAGTCCCTCTGGGAAACCAGTGCAGATCTATGGGATAAACATCATCCGGCAGCTTCACCACGCGCGCGGTCTCGCTGCTCACGGGGTTCCATTTCATGACCTGGTGGTCATCGCTGCAGGAGTAGAGCTCGTCGGCCGTTGTCCATCCCACACAGCTCACCAATTCCTTATGTTCCATCCAATTAAGGAATTTGAAAAGTTTCACTCATAAAAATAAGCTGCCAAAAGATCCCATCTTGGCTATGCAGAACTGAAGGGAGGAAGATTATTTTGGTGAGGTTGCATGGAATGTTTCGTATTTAAAAAAAAAAAAATTCTTCTTTTTTTTCTCTTATGTGCCAAGAAAAGCTGGTAAAAATTCAGCCAAATATAAAGCAAACTACCATGTAAAAATATAATTCTTATCATGACGTAAAGTTATCAAAACACGGCCAAAATGTTGGGTTAATGAAGGGTCTTAGTGCAAAATACAAGTGCAAAACACCCAGCTATCATTCAAAGGTGTTGGTTTACTAACACCACATCCTATATAAATGTTCAATATCTCTTAAAACACTGCCCTTAAAGGCTGCACTCAATGACAAAGGGAATGATGGAAAAACGGGAAAAAACCCCACCTATAGTTTACTAATATTTTACTGTAACTTCTAGATTAAAGAAATATTTACTGGAAGAGTCTATTCAGAATGAGCATGATGTTCTATGTTTTGTTCTGTGACAAAGGATATGCTTTGGCTCCTTTAAAAGGGAAGTCTTCAGTCTCATCTCAGTTGTTCAGATGGAGCATTAAAACCATGTGTTATAGCTGCAATAAAAGAAAAAGACATATATAAGTATGTATAATTAGCATAATATCTATGTGTACGTAAGGTGCCAAAATTAAAAAGGAGGACGATAACACTAAAATAAAAACTTCTGAAGTAATCTTACATCAGTACTGGGGGAAAATAAGCACCAAGAAAGACCTGAGTTTACAGGGAATTCTGTTGTCACATCATCCAACTGAACATGGACAACTTAAAGAAAAAATTACGCTGGGAACAGAGAATCCTGAATTATTAAGGTTGGAAAAGACCTTTATGATCAAGCCTGAAACACCAGAGGTCGGAGCACTGGAGTTCCCTTGTGCTGACACAGCCAGGAAGGGAAAACCCGGTACTCTCCTTTGAAAGCCCAGAACTTTATTATAATTTTTAATGCATTTTAACAGCTCTGTGTGTGCCGCTAAAAGGCTGAACGCCCACCCTGGGCCGTCCACAGGTGCATCCATCGCTACCAGACCACGTATTCCCTACATCCAGCTCCCAAGGAATCCAGCAGCGGCTCCGCTGCAGTTTTAGCAGAGAGGTGGCAATAACCAGGAATTATCCCGGCTCGGAGAAGCCAAAATGCCTTACGTCTCCTCCCTTTGCCGTGCGGAGCTGCGGGCCAGGGGACGAGGGTCAGGGACGGCGGAGGAGATGGAGCGGGAGCGGGATGTGGAGCGCAGGGAATGCCAGCAGCGGGACGGGGGCAGCGCAAGGAAGGAATGCCAGAGGGAAGGATGAGGGAGCCCCGGGAAGGAAAACCAGCGGCGGGATGGGGACGGCGCAGGAAAGGGGAAACAGCGGCAGGGTGGAGGCGCTGGGAAGGAATGCCGCAGCAGCGTGGGGGAGCGCTGCGGAGGGAGAGCGGGATGGGGACACGGGAGAAGGAGACACCAAACCCTCAGGGCAGCCTCGGCCCCCACCGGCCGTGCCAACACCCGCTTTTGTTCCCTTTTTTTTTTTCCCCCCTCAGTTTCCAGCTTTCCGAGAAGCAGATTATCCTACCCCCGCTCAGGGCCGCCAGCACCCGGGGGTCGGGGCCCCCACGCCCGGCCCTCAGCTGTCCCCCGGAGCTCTCCCTCC
>WEIT01008133.1:124790-151898 GCA_013389985.1 Dryoscopus gambensis | reverse complement strand
TCGAAGGATTTTTTTTTTTTTGTTTCTTTGTTTGTTTTTCTCTCTTTTTTTTTTTTTGAGAGATGCAGTTTTAAGACAGCTCCCACTTCTACAGCTCAGAGTGCATGATAAAACAATGGTAAAACTTTTCTACTTAATTGTAAAATAGGAGGTAAATACACAGCTACAGTAATTGTTTCTCTGGCTTTGTATTTCCTCAAAGCAGGAAGGAGATGATTACGAAGTCATTCCTGACAGCAAATTCTGTGTCTCTAGAACTGCCTATAGAGACAATTCCTCCAACTACTACATCAATGGCAAGAAAAAGACATTCAGAGATGTTGGGATGCTTCTCCGAAGCCACGGAATTGATCTGGATCATAACAGGTTCTTAATTTTACAGGTTGGTGTGTGAATAAAACAGATTTGAAAGTTGCATTTCCAGTTAAAATTCTAAAACAATGCAGGTTTGAGATCTTGCCTCGGAGGCCTTGAAGTGCTGTAGCAGCACATCATGGTTTGCATGCTGTGCTCAAGGTGCGAATCATTATTTGCTGCTGTAGGAATTGAAGGCAGAGCAGCAGTTGGGGATCCTGGTGTCCCTTTTTCCATGAGGGAATTTTGTTCCTGCCCGGAGGAGCTGTGCTCGTTCCGCCCTAGCAGCACGTAAATATTGGCGTGTGAGAGAAACCTTCAACCCCAATATTATTGTGCTGCTTCAGCGTGGCAGAGACTCAGCAGCTGGGGGGTACTTTTATCTCAACTGCATCCATATGAATTTAAATTTTAATCGTTGAGTTGTTTCATCTACTGTTGTCTGCAGCTCTCCTATAGACACATGGTTTTACTGAGAAGGGAGTGTGGAAAAATGAAATGTGCATAAAATAAGTGCAAGAAAAATCGCCTGAATTGTGCTTGTTGTTTACACTTGTTTAACAGCTCCAGAAATAGCAGGTTTATCACCAATTCAGCCTCTGCTTTTAACAGCTACTGTAAAAATAATCACAATTTGTCAATATAATATCATTTATATTCATGTTTAACCTTCAGATCCTGAGGCTTGCTTGCTTCTGTTTGCTCTTTTAAAGACAGGCTGAAGGGAACAACATTAATTTTTTTCTCGTTTTTAAATAATGAGAATTTTGCTCTGTGCCAGCCAATTAAAATGTAAATTGAGTTACAAGTATTTAAATATTAATTCCATTAAATAACTAAGTCTACCATTACCTGTAATTACTAACAAGTCCCAAATCTACTCTGGAGAGATGGCCTAGAAATCAGTGATCAGTGGCAGCTTCCCAAGGTCTGAAATGTTTTAATAGAGTTAATTTTAGGCCTGTTTCTGTCAAAGGAGCTTCCAGTTCCCCTCTAAAAAAAAAAAAATATATATATATATATAAAACTTGTAGCTGGGTGGCTGTGCTTGCTTCACTTCCTCCAGGCTTTCTGTGCAGTCTTTTTTTACAGCTACACCCACAAAAAGGGNACAAAAAGGGGATATCTGTTTGCAAGTCTCCATGCCAATTAATTATTTCCTCCAACACTTTATTCCTGTATTTTCTGGTTCAAGATGGAGCGAGGAGCACCTCCAAGCAAACAATACCCTTTTTTCCATACAGTTATGCTCAAATCTCATTTTGCCAAGATTTCCAGGAGGGAGAAATGTAAAGTGAAAGATGAAGCAGGGTGGGAATGCTGGGGCAGAGATTCCCAGAGCTCAGTGTGAGAGAACACTGGGAGCAGGGGAGAGGAATATTTGGAAAGGAATATTGATATCTTCATTTATTTTATATTTTCCCCCCAAAATGGGATTTGTTTTCTTCTCCCACAAATTGTTTCAATGAGGAGAGCACCCCTTTATTCCTAAAAGCTGGAATTTCAGGCTTTTCACCCCACAAAGGGAAATAAGGGGAAGTAGAGCCAATATTAAGGCACAAACCAGACTTTCCCCACCATAACTTTTTTCTTTCATCCCACCAGGCTTTGTCTCAGGAACTGCACTGAGATTTTCTGGTTTTTTAGCCTTTCTGACTCAGGGCAGGGCCTTTCTCTCTGCCTTTTTCAAGTGAAATCCACTGATCTGACTGTCCAAAGCTGAGTATTTCCACTTGGGAAATGCAGCAATATTTTCCACAGAATGACAGCACAACTTCAACCCCCAAATCCTAAAGTTTATAGCTAGAAGCAAATAAGACCATCTAAGGCTGTGGGTTGTTATCACAAGGATTGCCTTTTTTCTCCCTAATGTTTTCCAAATTATTTAAAATTAAAGAGATAAGTAACAGGTTTATTTGGCTTTTACTCTTTTTTTTTAATAGCAAAACTAAGAATTTAATTAAATTAAGTTTACCCAACTATTTCTCATTTAAAATAAGTTGTAAATCTGGTTTTTGACTATATCAATAGGGTGTGATTAAAACATTTCATTTTGGATAAAAATATTAATTAAAGATTATCAAATGCTGGTTTGGGTGTGTGACAGAACATTCTCTGTTAATACTAAAGAAAACCATGTAGGAGAACATGTCCTACATGTAGTAACAACACCTTCAGAGCTTTGATTTTATCTTGCTAACATAATTACCATTACTCAATGGAAAATATTTGCTTTTCTAGAAGACTGCTTCAGTCTTTTTCCTTCCTTTTCCCCCTTCACCCCCGATTTTGCAGTGTTTTTTCTGCTGATTTTGGTGCTTTTTTAGGGTAAAATTTGAAAGCTGAGCTTTGATCTAGGTATTTCTGCTGATGCCAAACTGAAAATATTCAAATCAAGCTGCTGCTGACTTCTGTAAAGAGCATTACAAAAACCACCTGTGGGAAAGCAGAAAACGTGAGAGTAATCGAGTAGTTCTAGAAAAGTTACAAATTCTGTGCCTGAACTTGCAAATTGAAATAAATCTGGTTTCAGAATTCTCCTGGTTCCAATGGGCTGCTGCCAGCACAGAACAGGAGGAGTTTGTCACTTCTGTGATCCTTAACTCCCAACATCCATATGGCAGAGTTTTCATAAACTGCCCTGTGCTTTTAGTACTTCAGGAATAGACAGTTATCTTGCATTATTGTCATCATTAATATTTAAAATTATTACAAATATGGTGCATTTTTAATGAGCTTGCCACAGCCTGAAACTGCAACAGGAAAAAGTGCATCTTGTCACTTCAAAAAGAGTGTTTGGTAGAAAATCTGGCACCTTGCTGCTGCTTTTCTGTCTTCCACACCTACTGCTCCCACTCCAGGAACTTAGAGAGGTGCAAAGAACAACAAATAAAATTATTCAGCTTTCACTGAAAGCCTCGGAACCCTGCTCTGCCCGGGCTGACAAACTCAGAGTGAGTATTTGTGCTGTTCTGTGGTGACTCTGAAAGGTTTAAAATCCTCAGCCCCTTCCTCCTGCCTGGTTTCCCCTAAGGAGTGATGGGAGAAATGGGAGCAATTAAGGGAATGTCAGTTTGGAAGGGCAGGGGGGGCAATATTTGGGAGCAGAGGCTGTGCCCACCTCTGGGATGGGCAGGGCAGGAGAAGCAGAGTCACCAAAAAAGGATGGAAAAGCCAAGTGGAGCTCCCCAGGTAACCCCCAGCCAGCCCCTTTGCACATAAATACTGCACAATTAATTCTGTGCTCATGGCAGCAAACTTCTAAGTTGATTTAAATTTATTTCAGAATTTTACAAACAAATTGAAGCTGCTTTAAGTCAATTTTGTACTAATTACAGTGGTATTCCACTTGAATATATTTGATAGACTAATTAAACTATTCTCCTGTAATCTTAAGCGGGCATAAACAACTGCAGGGATTTAATTTGGGTGTATTTTGTAACTGATTGGAGCCCAGTCTTATCCTGTGGCAAGATGAAGTTGCCAGAAAGGAAATTCTGTCAGGTTTTTCACCTGCTCCTGTGTGGAAACAACGTGGGAGTCACTTCCAGGGGAGTGGAGAGGAAATGAGGGAGAGATTTTCTTCCCCTTTGAGATAAACCAGAAAATCCCAATTGTTGAGCTCTGTGCTCCTGATCGGACATGGGAGCTGAGGCTATAAATGGGATTATAAATGGGATTATAAAAAAATCTGCATTGCCAGCAGTGGGGGTGAAGAGAGGGTTGTTCCTGTAGGAAATTCTGCAGAAAAGCATGGAAAAATGGGAAGAGAAAACGAGTGGTAATTGAATAGTTTCTTTCGAGCACACCAATAACAAATCAAACATTGCAGGCTGGGTTTGCCAATTCCTGACTTAAATTCCAAAGTGACTCTAGATTTGCACTCACTCTGTGCCCTTATATTAAACACAGCCATGTCCTTAAAGCTTCTAAAATTATTTCCAGAATGCAGAATTGTGGTTTTGTGCAAACAACTGAATGTTGTCTAAAGGCTCATTCTGACTTTTTCCTCATCTCTGGACAGTGGTGACATTGTAGGTTTTTTGTATGTACATTTATTTTTTATTTGACTTCATTTCCCACTGAGCTTTCCTGCAAAGGCAGAGCATGAAATTTTTGGTGCTTTTGTGCCTGCTGTGTATTCACCACGTGGTAAAATTGAAGGGCAAAAATGAGATAGGACTGCAAGCATTAAATAATAGCAACAATAACGTGGAATTACAGGGAAAAAAATCCCAAACCAAACTGTTGTACCTTACAAGAGCAGGAAAATAACGAAATTACAGGAATATAAATTCTCTCCATACACAGAGAACTCCATACATGCATATTCCAAAATCCATGGATGTAGAATTGGAATTCACGGGCAAAGCTTTGTGAGATGGGAGTATGGGTCAAAATAAACTGAAGATAGAAATTTAGAACTTGTTTTTGCCATTCCTTACTATACTCCTGCTTAAAAAATGACAGCTACCCTTGTGGTAAAGTGGGGGGAAAAAAACCCAAAGCCAAGTGTGAGCACATAAAAGAAAAATTTAAAAATTGGANGAGCACATAAAAGAAAAATTAAAGAATTGGAATATGGAAGAGGGGGTGAACACAGAGGAAGTTGCAGGCAGGGAAAGGGAGGCACTTGTCTCATTTTGCTGCCTAAAGGTTTTTTATCAGAGAAAAATTGCACTTTTGGTGCCTCGTTATCAAGAAATTGATGGCACAAACCAGCCAGGAAATAAAAATTTAGTGAGAAAACAAAATTCCACAACATCCAGGCTACTTTTGCTCTAAATTTTACTGCGCCTGGGCTTTTGCAGCGGTTCCAAGTTGTGTCAGACAGGTGGGACTGGAGCTGAGTGAGCAAAAAAGCTGCACCTCGGGAGCAGTAATGCACAGCAGTGCTGCTGCTGCTGCTTTGTGCAGGAGTGGGGAGAAGAACCAAAGGCAAAACGGGAATTAACCTTGGATTTCCTCTTTTCAACCTGTTTTTCTGGAGACTTACAGTAAACATTCCAGGTGTTTTCATGTGTTTTTCCTTGGAGCAAACCCGGTGTCCCTGTGTCACTGTGGCTTTGCTCCTGGTGATGCTGGGAGTTCTCAGCTTCTGCAGAAGCTCCTGCTAAATCTGCTCGTGCTCCTTTCAGTGTTTGAGATAATTGGAACATTGCTGTGGTGTGGAAAATAGAAGTTCGCCCTATGCTGGGTCACTTTTGTCTCAAATTCCATGTTAAAAATTGAGAAAATAATTGAAATTGGGTTGTAATTTGGATTGATTAAGATGGGTTTTTTCATTTGGACAAACAAATAGCAGGTTTTGCTCTGGCTGCTCTAATCCTCCACAAAAGTGTGAGTTAAGGTGGCTTTTATAACTGCAAGCACTGCTTACATTAAATTTTAATTGCCCATGCATTTATAGTACTATTTCATCACAAATATCCCTTAACCTTGTGGTGTTTGATAAATTGATATCCTGATCACTGCATTCAGATACCACTTAATTCCATTTCATTTGTGTAGTACCATAAGGTTGCAAACTAATTTATGTAATCACTCTATTTAGTAAGCAAATTAAATGTACATATTGAAGTATTAAATGACAAAAATGGAATTGAGCTGTAAGAGATGTTATGGTTAGATTATATAGTAGAGTTTGCTGAGACTCAAAGATTTTGGTCTTATCAAGAAAACTTCATTTCATGGGGGTTTAAAAAGCCTCAAAACCTCGTATATTATAACAATATGCTGCTACTACAGTGAAACTACTAAAATGCTGTTCTGAATTTTAAAAAACTGTCTTAAAAATACCAAATATTCGTAAAAACACTGAGTATCATAGTCACGGTTGTTATACATTAAATTTTTTGGTGGTTTAACAGGATTTTGAAACAAAATTACCTGGTTTGACTGGTCGCCAGCCCAGGGAAGGTTTTTCTTATCCATAATTTTGCATTTTCTACGGAGTCTTTTCTCTAAAGCCGTTTCTCCTGAGCACAACTGTGATTTTCATTTCAGTCAGATGTCACACTGCTCCATCTTCGAGTAGTGGTGGAGAGCTCCCCTGAAAAAAACCCCTCCAAAACCTAAACCACCACAAAATTCCCCTCAGAAACCCCCAGACTGCCCACAGCTCCTCCCCGGGGCACGGTGCATTCCCAGCTCCTGCATTCCCAGCTCTCCCAAGGTTCTCAGCGCTTGATTTTAATGCTGAGCTTAAGACAGGAGAAATTAAGTGACCATCCAAAATCCTGGAAAACTCTTTTTATCTCCTTGGTGCCATAATTATTCTGTGGGGCCTTCGCAAAGAGCTCTGGGAATGCTGTAGTGACAGTTTAGACAAAACTGAGGCTCTTGAAGGTGCTGCCTTCCCAAAGCTTTTCCCAAATATTCAGGCATGAAAAGAGGAGGCAGTAATCAATAAAAGCAAACATCTTCCTAGGTTCTCCAGAAACAACTCATCCTGCCAGAGGGGCAGAGTTAGATGGGATATTGGGAAGGAATTCTTGGCTGTGAGGGTGGGGAGGGGCTGGGATGGAATTCCCAGAGGAGCCGTGGCTGCCCCATCCCTTGGATTGGCCAAGGCCAGGCTGGATGGGGCTTGGAGCAGCCTGGGACAGTGGAAAGAGTCCCTTAAGGTCCCTTGCAACCCAAAATGTTGTGTTTGCTCTTCATGAAGAGCTCTCAGGTTGCTGTCAGGAATTCCTCAATGCCAGAGGCTCTCTGCCATCCCTGTCCCTTCCATCTCATTTGGATGGAATGTGGTGGCTGTGTCCCGAAGCTCCCTGATTCCCTTGCAGCGCTGTCCCAGTGCCCCACAGCCCTGGGGACCCCACTGGAGGCTGCAGCCTGTCCCTGCTGGGGTTTGCACGTGAGGCCATTCCTGCTCCGAAGCTCTGGGAAACCATTCCCACTCCCAAAGGGAAAGGAAGGTTCTGGACTACAGTGCAACAAATGGGAGTTACCCCTGCAGGATCTTGTCCATAGACCCAGTGTAAGGGTTGCAGAAAAAGCCTCATGAGTAGGTCAAACTTTTCAAGCAGTTTGATAACCTTGTTTGTAATTCCACTCCTTATGTACCAGAAAACATGGTTAAAGCTGTGTTTTTCTGCTTTTAGAGAACAGGGCTTGTGGGCAAATTCAGAATTTTAAACCAGCGATGGAACCTGCTGCTGGTGTTGCCAGTCCTGAAACTTCTTTTAAAGCTTTTCCTCTTTACTTAGATACAATAGAAATTTCAATTCTTAAACTGAGGAAGTATCTTAAACATCACAGCTGTGAATTATTCAGCTGTGCAAAGAAGCACAGGTTCCGAATTGCTGGAATTTATTCCTCATGCTTTTCACCAGAGGAGCCACTCAGCTGAGAAGGGCTCTTCCCTTGTTTTACAGCCTGGTCTCAAACCAGGTTTGTCCTGCTTTGCCCCAGGGCTCAGCTGATTGCTTGGGGATGTTTCCCCAGGTGAGGTTGTGTTGTGGAATTCCTGGTGGTTGTTCCCTGATAACTACCCCGAGGAATTCTGTGGGAGCTGGCCCTGGGGTGTGTGTGCATGGCACCAGCTCGTGCTGTACCTGCATCCCAATGGATCCACGTGGATGTGGGAGGCTCCAGGCTGCAGAAGCTGACAGTGGGTTTGTAATTCCACGTAGAGCTCTTGCACTGAGCATAGAACCTTCCCAAAGGGCTCGGTGGGTATGGAAACGTGGAATCCCAGGATGGTTTGGGTTGGAGGGACCTTCAGTTGCATCCAGTGCCATCCCACCCCCCTGCCATGGCAGGGACACCTCCCACTGTCCCAGGCTGCTCCAAGCCTCAATGCCCAGCCTGGCCTTGGGCACTGCCCGGGATCCAGGGGCAGCCACAGCTGCTCTGGGCACCCTGTGCCAGGGAACAATTCCTTCCCAAATCCCATCCATCCCTGCCCTCTGGCAGTGGGAAGCCATTCCCTGTGTCCTGTCCCTCCATGCCTTGTAAACAGGCTCTGCCCATCTTTCCTGCAGCTCCTTCAGGCACTGGAAGGTCACAGTTCAGTCACCCTGGAGGTTTTCCAGGACAGATCTGAGGCTGTTTTTTCCAGAAATTTCTTCCTTTGTGTGGAGCTTTGGTTCCTTGTTGGCATCGCCCATGGCTGGGTGTTGACATCCATTTTGTTTGTCTGAGCAGAGCCTGCATTTCCTTTTAATTTTACACATTGCTGCCTCTCCTGAATCCCTGAGCCAGGGGGAGACAACTGAGGGAAGCAATTGCAGATTTCCAGGGGTTTTGGTGGGAGCCCTGGCAAAGATGGGGGTGCCAGCTCCGGGGAGCTGCCCGAGCTCGCTCCCCTCATTGCTTAACAAATGTCTGCCTGCCCCGCCTTGGTTTCACTTTCAGAATGTCAGGGGATTTCAAAATACAGAAAGAGCAGGGATGTTTGGGGGGTTTAAATTCATAATTCAAATAATGGGTCAGTAACGAGCACTGGTAAATAATTAGGAAACAAATTGAGTTTTAGCAACGCAGAGTTGTAAAATCTGCTTTGTTAATCATTGTCAAGAAGAGCAGGTACAAGCTTTTCACTCTCCTTCATCAATTAAAACAGCTGGAAACCTTTTTATTTCTTAAATCTGGGGTGAACTAAACAGATTTCTTTATACATTAATAGTATAAATATTAATATAAATATTAAATATTTAGTACTCTTATTGTTTAATTAATAATTTCTAAATATTATTATTTTTTACCCTCAATAAGAAAATAACATAAATATTCACATTAGTGAGCTACAGAGAAACCCCACAACTGCATCATCATCTTTCTTAGAGATGGTTAATTATATTTAGCCAAATAATAAAAAATTCATTCATTCCGTGCTTGTCCATAATTCCCGTTTTTCTCTGTTAAATCCAGGGCAGGTTTGTGATTTACAGCACTGGACATGGCGGGGTGTAGAGCCAGTGTAGAAACTTCTCAGTCCTGATCAGCATGGAGTTAAACCTTTCCTGTGATTGTTTTTTTGTGGATGTAAACAGAGGAAATGCTTTAATGCAAGAAGGAAAAAGACTTGTGACAATCCCGGAGTAATTTAGGAGGTTGCAGAGTTCCCTCCCCCATGGGCTGACAGGCAGTTTTGGGGAGAGAAACCACACTTTAGTGGCAAGGGAGCAGATGGGTGATTGGGATTTTATACAATCCAGCAGCAGTTATTCACAAAGTGATTGTTTGGCTTTTTGAGATGTGCAAGAAAGAAAAATAAGAGTTGGGTTGGGGTTTTGAGTGTTGTCAGAGTTGCAGCAGTAACTCAAACTGTCCCTGTCACTGCCTCTGTTAAATAATAATGTCAATAATAAATATCAAAATATTAATATTTCAAAATATTTTTGAAATTATTATTTCAATATTTTTGAAAAATCCAATTATCTCTAGTATCACCTAAATCACTTAAAGTTAATGCTGTACATAAAGGGAAATTACACAAAGAAACCCTCATACCTAAATAATCCTTTTCTTTCTCCACCAAGGAAGCCTCAATTAAATGAATTACAATTCCAGTTCATCCATCAGGATTTTACAGGTTTTCTGTTTTTGAAGAGACCCTTCAGAGACTTCAAGGGCTTGCTTTATTCTCTTCTTTTTTCAGGTTGGGGAAACACATTTTGAATCTTTAGAGAATGAAGGAATGGTCAGACCTGAAGGGTGGCTCCACATCACCACCTTGGAGAGGAAATTTCTCTTCATTCTGATCTTTGTTTTCCCAAATAAATGTGAAGGTTGAACTTGATTGTGGAGATCTTTTCCAGCCTTTATGATTCTGTGATATTCCAGTTTGAATAGTTTTGATTGCTGCCTTTTAAATTTTTATTCTTTTTTTATATTGTCTCATACTCATTCCATAGCTTTTTTTTTTCCCAGAATACTTCCCCCAAGCCAGACAAAAACCCCCATTAAGAATAGAACTTTTGTTTCCCAAGGGGGAAGTGGAGCAGATTTCCATGATGAAGCCCAAAGGGCAGACGGAGCACGATGAGGGGATGCTGGAATACCTGGAGGATTTGATTGGCTCCGCACGGCTCAAGGAGCCCATCCAGACCCTGTGCCGCAGAGTGGAGCTGCTGAACGAGCGCAGGGGGGAGAAGGTGAGGCTCCAGCCCTGGGCATCCTAAACAAATCCCAGGATTTCTCTCACACGGCCCCACGAGGAGAATAAAAATACCCAGGATTGCTGCTTTTGTAACATTTGATTGGTGTGCTGAGTGCTAAAGGGACTAGAAAAGCTCTAAATAATATCAAAGTTCTTTTTCCTCGATGTGTCCTTGGTAAATCCTGTGGCAGACTTGTTTTAAAGGGAAACAAATGGCCTGCAGTGCTAGGAATTAAATTTAAAATGGCCAGTCAGAAGGTTGAGATAGAGGAAATCACCTTAAACTTGCCTTGCAGAGATAATTCCTGGTCACCGTTTTTCCAGGGGACTCGTGTCCTACGAAGGGTTGGGGTTTTCTCCTCGTGGTTTCCTCCTGTACTGCTGGCCCTGCTTCAGCTCTGCCCCTCTGTTTTCTCCAGTTAAATCGAGTTAAAATGGTGGAGAAAGAAAAAGATGCCTTGGAAGAGGACAAGAATAAAGCCATTGAGTTCCTTTGCCTGGAAAACAAAATATTTCAGGAAAAGAATAAGATCTGTCAGTATTACATGTAAGTAATTCTCAGGGTTTGGGTCAGCTTTAATGTGGTGGGGCTGTGTTAAACTTTGCTTCAGTATCTCTAATTAGAAATATTTTGCATTTCTTACCTCCAAATTAGTGTTATCTTTTGATACCTTTCATAATCCTGTTGTTACACTGAGGATTGGAAATAGAGATTCATTATGAAGGTGGATAAAAATGAGGGTTATTGCTGTTTTATTTCCCAGCCATGACCTAAAGAAACGAATAAATGACCTGGAAGTGCAGAAAGAGAAAATTAATGAAGAAACGAAAAGTATTAATGAGAAAAGCAGTAATCTTGCAGAGGAAACAAAAACCAAGAAAAAAGCTTTGAAAGAACTTGAGAAGTGAGTACTTCAGGGATGTGTAGTACTGTGTTTGATATGTTTCCCACCAAAAACTTAAATTATCTGATGAGCAGGGTCACTTCTGGTACATCTAAATACACAAAAAAGCATTGAAATTAATGTATAAAAATAAATTAGATGCACAAAAATAAATTAAAGCAAATTCACATTGGTTTGGTTTGATTCTGGGTAATATTCACAATTACAATAAGAAAATGTCTGATCTTTCTAATGGTTTTAAAATATTTCTTTATATTGACTGTACAAAAAACTAATTGGGAGATGATTTTTAGATTTACAACCCTAATGCTTAGGGGCATGGATTTGGGAATTTTTCCCTGGTTTCCTCATGAATCATTTATGCATAAATTGTGTTTCTTTAAAATTGCTTTGCCTGGGCGCTGATCCCAAATCCAGCTGCAATATTGACCTGCTCATCATCAGGGAATTACTGGGGAGAGATGGGAATTATCAATTGTCAAAGAAAAAAATGAAAATTTCTGAAAATATGTTTGATATTGCTTGGGTAGTTGATCTTTTTCTGATGCAACATCACTTTCCCAGGGAAAATACTGTGAATATTGTAAATATTGGATGTTGTTAATCACAAAAACTGAGTAATACTGGTTTAAACTCTTTATGTTGATTTATTAAGCCAAGCTCCACTGGCATTATTTTTATACTGTATGAAATAATTCCTTTTTTTTTCTTTTCTCCTTTAGGAAATCCAATAAAATCATAAAGTTCATAGAGGAAAATAAAGAAAAATTCACTCAGTTGGATTTGCAAGATGTGAAAGTGAGGGAGACTCTCAAACATGCCAAGAGCAAGGCTAAAAAACTGGAGAAGCAGCTTCAAAAGGACAAGGAAAAGGTAGTGGGATGGATCAGCTGGATTCGCTTGGAAAATGCACTTAATTGTGGGAGAAAATGGAAAGGGCACCAATTGCAACAAAGAAGGTGGAAAAATGGGGCTTCAGTTGTTTTAATCAGATATTTTAAATCATTAGATCAGCCAGGGGTTTTGTTTGCAAATCCCTCACTGCAGCGATTACTCCATTAACGGAGTTAATTCACGGATCTGCGCCACCCGCGTGGTCGCTGCCGGCTGCTGGGATGTGTTTGCATCGAGGGGGGATTCAGGGATTCAGGAATTGCGCTGTCCCGGCGGGAGAGGAGGTTCAGAGCCCTTTCTTGGTGCAGGTGCAGGAGCTGAAGAACGTTGCCCCCACAAGTGCCAGAGCCATCGAGGACGCCACGGCCAAGAGGGAGCTGCTGGCAAAGGCCAAGGAGAAGGAGGAAGCCAAGCTCAGGCAGGTCCTGGCCAGCCTGCAGGAGGAGACCAAGGGAATTCAGAAGGAAAAAGAGGTTTGGACAGGCAGGAATTACCCACCTGCTGTAGTAATTTCACTCTTCTGAAGGAAACCAGCACCAGACGCTTCTAAAATGCCATTTATTGACAATTCCCCTGTTCCTTGTGGTAGTTCAGAGGAGCCTCAGTGGGAAATTAATCTTAAATTAATAATTACAGCTAAATCCCTCTTGTCTGCTTTTAGAGTGCTCAAGCATCATCACGTAGCTCATTCCTAGATTTATATTAAATAATACACTCTGATTTTCTCCCACCAAAACATTGAAGCCAGTATGTTGCTTAAATAAAGAAAGATATTCTGCAATGGTCTGTTGCCAGCCTTTCCCACAGCTGTGATGTGTCTGTGAATTAATGGACAACTCCTTTACCACGTGATTATTGCTGGTGCTGCTGTTCAGTGCCTGGACACCTGGAGGCTGCAAAGTTTTCCTGTAAATTTGCAGGGTTATTTTCTGGCCTTGAAAATGTGGATTCTCCATTTGAGCTGTAGTTTAGCTCAACGTGTAGGGCTCCTCCCACCTTTGAGAAAATGACACAAAGCTTGTATGGAAATGCTCTGTGATAACTCCGTGAACTTCTTTATAATTAGGAAAAGCCTTGCTTAATTCCCACCCATTCACGTTAATTAATGAAGAAACACTGGTTCTCCCAGAGAACAGAAGTGTTTCAGCTGCCAGGGCTGTAAAAGCACATCCCATTTCCCCTTTCCCCTCTCCCCAGCTGCTGGGCTGAGCTGTTCCCTGGGTGCTTTTGCAGGGCAAGGAGAAGGAGCTGATGGAGTTCAGCAAGGAGGTGACCGAGGCCCGCTCCAACATGGAAATCGCGCAGTCGGAGCTAGAGCTGTACCTGAGCAGGTACAACGCTGCTGTGGCTCGCCTCAGCCAGGCACAGGAGGCCCTGGGCAGCACCTCAAGCACCCTGAAGGAAAGGAAAGCTTCCATCAGAGACATCACTGGGAAATTACCTCAGGCTGAGCAGCAGCTCAAGGAGGTGAGACTTGACTTCCCCATTTCGAGTCACACACAAACCAAAGGCCTGCTCTTCTCTTTGGCAGTAATTGTGAAAATAAACCAAAAACCATCTCCTCTAAAAGAACATTGAAAAGCTGTTTTCTAACACTCAGTTTGCTGCTGAGGCAAATATTTGATTTCAAGCTTACTTTGTTAAGCCAATGTTGACTTAAATTAAATCCTACATATCCTTGCAAGGGAATCAGGTTAAATATAAATGGCTGTGCTTCTGAGGCTTCTTGGGGGTGGAGAGACCCTGGCACAGGGTGCCCAGAGCAGCCCCTGGATCCCTGGCAGTGCCCAAGGCCAGGCTGGACAGGGCTTGGAGCAGCCTGGGGCAGTGGGAGGTGTCCCTGCCATGGCAGGGGTGGCACTGGGGGAGCTTAATGTCCCTCCCAAACCAAACCAGTCTGAGATTCTTTGAATTTCATTTCTTGCTCCTCAATCATTCCCCAAAGAACAAAGCCATGCATTGAAGACTGCCTGAATCCAGAAGTTTTNTAAATAAATGGCTGTGCTTCTGAGGCTTCTTGGGGGTGGAGAGACCCTGGCACAGGGTGCCCAGAGCAGCCCCTGGATCCCTGGCAGTGCCCAAGGCCAGGCTGGACAGGGCTTGGAGCAGCCTGGGGCAGTGGGAGGTGTCCCTGCCATGGCAGGGGTGGCACTGGGGGAGCTTAATGTCCCTCCCAAACCAAACCAGTCTGAGATTCTTTGAATTTCATTTCTTGCTCCTCAATCATTCCCCAAAGAACAAAGCCATGCATTGAAGACTGCCTGAATCCAGAAGTTTTTGCGAGGCTGAGCCAATGTCTTTCTTTGAATCCCCAGAAAGAGAATGCTCTGGAGAAGCTGGAAAGGGAAGAATCCGGGGCCAAGGATCTCGTGCGAAACCTACGCCGAAAAGTAGAAGAAGCCAAAAGTTCTTTAGCACAAAGTCGCAGTCGAGGAAAAGTGCTGGAGGCTCTGCTCCAGCAGAAGAGATGTGGGAATATTCCCGGGCTCTATGGAAGGCTGGTAAGCTTTAGAAGGCTGTTACACTTTCAGTGCTGAACTTCAGAGGAGCTGAGTGGTGTTCCTGTGACAAAGTGTGGGATGCCTCACTTCCCTGGCATTAGGAATTCGGAGAGCAGAGCTGTAAATCCTGCGGACTTGCTGTGAAATAAAACATATTCAGTTCTTTCCAAGCAATGTTGGTTTAAAGCTCTGAAAATTCAATGCTGAGTTTTTCATTCCTGTTGCACATCAGTTTAAATGTGAAAGTGCTGGTTTTGTATTCCGCAGTCTTTTGTCCAAGGAGAATTCTCTCTGCTTCAGAAAAATCAGTTTATTCAGTGTGTGTAGGTTTAAACAAGAACATGCATGGATTTGCTGGGAAAGGACAGAACCCAAAGAGCAGCTCAGGTGCCAGCTAATCAGTGTTTGCCCTTGTCCCCCAATCCTCAGGGAGACCTGGGAGCCATTGATGACAGGTACGACGTGGCCATTTCCTCGTCGTGTGGAGCCTTGGACCACATTGTTGTGGACACGATTGACACCGCCCAGGCCTGTGTGAACTTCCTGAAGGCTGGAGGGATTGGAGTTGCCACCTTTATAGCCCTGGACAAGGTGAGTCCCACCCTTGGGAAAACAAATCATCTTACCGTTAATTGCAGTCTCATTACATTTGTTTTAGAGCCTTAACATCCCATAGAACAATGGAGTGACCTCAGCATTTATCCTAAAGATTCATTCCTTTATTTCCTCTGTGGCTGTAGATGGCTGTGTGGGAAAACAAAACGCAGAAAATCCCAACTCCTGAGAACGCCCCGCGGCTCTTTGACCTGGTGAAGGTGGAGGACGCCAAGGTCCGCCTGGCGTTCTACTTCGCTCTCAGGGACACTCTGGTGGCCAAAAACCTGGAAGAAGCCACCAGGATAGCATTCCAAAAGGAGAAAAGGTGGAGGGTGGTAACCCTGCAAGGACAAATCATCGAGGTGTCAGGTACTGCACACCAATTGGAGCTCCACTCGAAGCACTTTGTGGATGATATCGAAGCCCAGGGAGTTCTCTGACCTCTTTTCATCCCTTTTCTGTAGGAACCATGACTGGTGGGGGGGGGAAAGTCATGAAGGGCAGAATGGGCTCCTCAGTCGTGATGGATATCTCGGAAGAAGAGGTTAGTACGTAATGGAAATGGAATTCCAGCAGAATTCCTTAGTTTGGGCAGTTCTGACACACGCATGCCTCTCAAAGCAGCGTGAGCAGGAGCAGTCTGGGATGGAAGAGAATTAACAAGAGGTTACAAAGCCAAAATTCCCAATGGTAGCAGAGGTTACGATGCTCTGAAGTGCATCAGGGATAAAAGGGTTGTCATTGGCAGGGGCTGCCCAGGGAGGTTTGGATCCCCATCCCTGGAGGTGCCCAAGGAAAGCCTGGACGTGGCACTCAGTGCTCTGGGCTGGGGACAAGGTGGGCATCGAGCAAGCTTGGACTCTGGTCTTGGAGGGCTTTTCCAGCCTCAGGGATTCTGGGATTCCCTTTGTTCACAGCCCAGCCCATTATTTAATTTAGTCTCACAGTGCTCCCTTTGATAGCTTGGACACCATTTTGGCATATCAGGGAACAGTTTGCTTTTCATTCTGAATTCCAGTCTGGAGCTGCTCCTCTTGTTTCTCACTGGCAGAGCTGATGTTCCCAGCACTCAGACTCCCCAAGTTGAAGTTTTTACTCTACTCTCTCCTGTGTTTTAAGAGCTGTTGAGCACAGAGATGAGCCCTGGCTTGGTTTTGTCGTGGTGACACCAGTAAATAATGCTCTCGTTCTGTGTAGATCAGCAAAATGGAATCCCAGCTGCAGAGGGATTCCAAAAGAGCCGTGCAGTGTGAGGAGGAGAAAGCCCAGCTTGAAGAAGCCATAAGGAAACTGCAGCAGGACATTCGGGACATGAGGAACACCTCGGAGAAATTCACAGCGAGTATCCAGGTGAGAATTCCCGAGCACTTCCCAGCCTCAGCCCCTCACAGGCCCGGCTGGTGTCAAGGAGCTTTTCAGGGACAAGATTCCAGCCCAGTTTTGTGTTCTCTGCAGGGTTTTTCTGAACAAGAAATGGATCTCAGAAACCAAATCAAGGAACTCGAAGCAAATGTCGCTGCTGCTACTCCAGACAAAACCAGACAGAGTGAGCTGGAGAAAGTCCTTGATGGTTATAAAAAAGGTACATTTTGTGGAGAGAGGATCAGAGATAAAAATTGTAGTAATGCTTCTTTACTAATAGAGGAAGGAATGGGTTTGGGTTTGGGCTTCAGTTCTGCACCTTCGTTTGGGACCTCGTTTTCTAAGACAGATAAAAGAGAAACGTTGCTGGCCAGTTCTTAAAATTTAACTTTTGAGCATCTTCCCATTAATTAAAAGCAAAGAATGAGCTCGGAATAGCTCCTAATGCACCACCTCACATATTTAAGCACTCTGTGTACATTAACTAATCCACGCTGAGTGGTTTTTATGGCAGGAGAGCCTTGGTAGAGCAGTGGCAGAAAAGAAGTGAGTGTGTTGTTTGTCACAGTTAAACTCATCATTTGTCACAGCATAGAGAATATGTGCACTTCTCAGTCGAGGAACAGAGCAGAGCTTAATCTGAAATCACTTCCATCACTTCATCCCTTCAATCTTGATGTCCATGAGCAGTCCCAGGCTGGCACAGTGCCCTTAAATCCCCTTTTCCATGGACAGATTACGAGCGCGTGGCTGAGAAAGCCGGGAAGATGGAAGAGGAAGTGAAACGACTGCACAAGCTCATCATGGACACCCACAACCAGAAAATGAAGGCACAGCAGGACAAAATAGATAAGATTGACAAGGAAATGGATGAATGTTCCTCAGCCATCACCAAGGCCCAGGTGGCAGCCAGGAGTGCAGACAGGTACAGCACGGGAGCTCCAGGCTGCAGCTGCACTTGCTCAGTGTCTGTGCTAAGTGGGGACCAGGGAGGGAAAGGAAAGTCAAATGTTGTCGTTTCTAATAGTTTAAAAGTCACATTTAATCAGCATTTCTCTCGTATTTGCCTGAACTATTTATCTAATATTGCCTAAACTGCACTATTCAGGGTAAAGTCCAAAATAGCACTGGGTTGCATGTGCTGGAGCACTTCAGATCGGAAGGGACTGATTTTATTAGGAGGCTTGTCAGGAAGTAAAATGGGATCTATTTTTTATGGGAGTTCACCCACCAATCCATAGAGATTCCAAACTCTGCAAGAAAAAATTAAATCATTTAGTGAGGTCTGGCTGCTGAGGAAGACAACTTTGTTTTCCTTGGATACCTCTGGAGTGTGGGAGTTGGTGCCTAAACATGCACTTCCCCCTTGTTGTCAGTGAGATTGTGTTCCTGGATTAGTTTCTGTCCCATTTGCCTCGTGTGAGGTGCACAAAGATCCCTGTCCCTGGGCAGGAACCTGAAGAAATCCGAGGAGGCTCTGCAGCGCACGGAGAAGGAGCTGGAAGAAAATGAGAAGGAAATGAAAAACTTGACAGCAGAGCTGACAACGCTGGAGGAAAAAGCCAGCGAGGTGATGGACGAGCGCAGGCAGGCCGAGGTGAGTCCTGGGCACCACTCTGAGCTCCAGGGAAACCAGGGAGAGGAGTTAAATCCTCCTTGGATGCCACTGATATCCCATTCTCTCTGCAGAGCAGCCAGGCCATGGCAATGGTGTGTTTTCATTTTTTTATACTCACCTGGAAATTTATCCTGATCCAGTTTAGGCAAAAACTGACACCAGGTTTCTCCAAAGAAATTGCTGGGTTTAAAAGTTGCTTAACCATAAAATTTTCCCAGTTACGTGGGATTTTAATTTCCCTTCTAGATTTCTGTGAGAGAGGGAAAACCAGGATAGCTGACATTCTTCCAAATAAATCTGGGATTTGATGCCTTTCTCTAATTAGCTAAAAATGAGTGTAGGACCTGTTTGATCCAGATCTGGAATGAAAATACAAACTGCAGCATTTTCTCAGTCATTCCAGAACTCAGGGATCAGTTATAAATCCAAAAATACTTACTTGTTTCCATTGATAGCCATGAGTAAACTAGGTGAAAACAGATTTATCAACCAAAAAAGGGGCATTGTAGGTGATTGATTAATGCTCTTTTGGGGACATTTGCCATTTTTCTCTTCAGGAAGCTTTGCCAGCAGTGCAGGAGGAGCAGAAAAATTTACTCGAGGAGATGAAAAGTATTCAGGATGCTGAACATGCCCTTCAAAGTGAAGCTCTGAGCATCAAGCTGAAAATGGAACAAATTGACAGCCACATTTCTACCCACCAGGCAAAGGTTAAATACTGGCAGAAAGAGGTAGGAAATGGTTTAATTGCTAAAACTGAAATCAGGGAATTGTGGAATGGTTTGGGTTGGGAGGGAGCTTGAAGCTCATCAGTTCCACCCTCAGGGACACCTCCCACCATCCCAGGCTGCTCCAAGCCCTTCCTGGCCTCAGGCACTTCCAGGGATCCAGGGCAGCCACAGCTTCTCTGTGGATCTCATAGAATGAACTCATTGACATCCCATTAGACAACAGAGAATTTGGGAGAAAATTCCTCTTCAGATCACAGCTTATTGGTGTTTATGCAGGAACAGGATAACAGGATAAAGGGACATTGATTGTCTTTTCCACATCCTGTTTTAAAGGGAGTTGTGGGAAAAATCTCGGGAGCGTTTGGAGACTGGAAGCTTCACTGTACTAACCCAGAAAAACTCATTTTAGAACCAGCTCCACGCGCCTGTTAAAGCTTTCCCCCACGTGGGTTTTGCCTTGCAGATCTCCAAGTTATCCCTGCACGCCATAGAGGGCGAAGCCCCCGAGGAGCTGCGGGCGCTGGGCGAGGAGGAGCTGGAGGCGCTGCAGGAGCCCGACGTGCTCAGCAAGAGAATCGCGCTGCTGGAGGCGCAGCGCCACGAGCTCCGCCCCAACCTGGGCGCCATCGCCGAGTACAGGAAGAAGGTAAAGCTCCAGCGCCCTGGAATCCCTGGGGGGAATATCCCAGCCTGGGCATTCCAGGAAATTCCTCCTCCTTCCTTTTGGAAGCTGCAGTGGAAGCCTGGAATTTGCCTGTTCCTCTTGTTACCAGCTCATCCTTAGCCAAGGGTGAAAGTTGTTTGTGGGAGCTCCCGTGTGCATTTTGCATTCCACACCATCAGTGTCAGGTGACAACCACTTCCTGGGATCTTGAAGTCTTTTCCAACCTAAATAATTCTGTGATTCTCCTGGGAATATTTATTTAAGAGAGTCAAGTCTTCACAGCCAAGACAGATACACAGTACTGGCATTTTTTCCCTCCTCACTTCAGTAATGGTGAACCATTCAACAGATGAAATATTTTTTATTTTAACACAGGTTTGTTTAGGGTTTTTTTCCTTCAGCAACAGAGATGGGGAAAGAGAGATAATTTGGGGGTTTTGTTTGAGGGCTGTTAGCCAAGCTGGGGAAAAGGAATGTTCAAATGGTAGGGAAAAGTGGTTTACACTCTAAATTGAGGAGGCAGCTGCTCTAAGTGCACTCGGGTCTGGTTGTTTTCCCCTGCAGGAAGAGCTGTACCTGAAGCACGTGGGAGAACTGGACGACATCACCAACGAGAGGGACAAATTCAGACAGGCCTTTGAAAAGCTCAGGAAACAAAGGCTGAATGAGTTCATGGCAGGATTTAATGTCATCACCAACAAGCTGAAGGAGAACTACCAGATGCTCACACTGGGAGGGGATGCTGAGCTGGAGCTTGTGGACAGTTTGGATCCCTTCTCAGAGGGAATCACCTTCAGGTTTTCAAAATATTTTATATTCTATTAATTTTTAATCATCATAGTCCTTTTTTCAACCTGTTTTTAAAGTAAATGTTCATTGATCATCAGCGAACCAAGACAGGCTCAGTGTGGGCAAATAGTGACAGAAACCACAACTTTTTAGCTCTCAGATTCATTTCTTTCTCCTGGAGAAATCAGGAATGAAAGCAGTTGGAAAGCTTTGAACTCAGTACCCAGCACTTCTTACCTCGGTCACTTGGTTGTGCCTAGGGAATGACGGCAGTGTTGTGTCATAAACGCTCCCAGGAGTAAATTCATTACCTGGGGGTGCAGTTGGGAGAGGCAGTGAACATTGGGGGTGAGGTGCTGCAGTTCCTGCAGGAACAGCCCTGTGTTACCCCAGGCTGAGCTCAGGCAGAGGTCACAATCCCTGACACACCCAACTCTTGCTTTGTTCCAGCGTCCGGCCTCCCAAGAAAAGCTGGAAGAAGATCTTCAACCTGTCAGGAGGAGAGAAGACCCTGAGCTCCCTGGCCCTGGTGTTTGCCCTTCACCACTACAAACCCACCCCACTGTATTTCATGGACGAGATCGACGCCGCCCTCGACTTCAAAAACGTCTCCATCGTAGCATTTTACATCTATGTAAGTTCCTCAGGGCTGCATCTGCCTGGGATGTTCTCTGCTCCTCCAGAAAGGACCAAGTGGCCACACAATTACAGCCAGATCTAAGATCTGAGATGCTGGAGTTTCACTGTTTCCTCTCGAAAACACAGATACTTTCCCCAAAACCATCAGCTACGGTCAGAACACACAATTAGCTGTTCCTGATGTCTCCCTGTATCCAAGCTCATGATTTCCCAAGCTTCCTTAGATTCATACTTTCATGTCATTCCCATCAGTGTCTTTGATCTGCAGCTTAATTAGGTTTTTTTCCATATCTTTCAACTTCTGCCCTCACCATATTTAAGGAAAGCAAACCCCCTTACACGGCTCCAGTTCAGGTAATTAAACACTGAATATTCAGAGTTATTACTAACTGCTGATCACCAGTTTTGGAAACAGGTGCCAAAGATCAGGAGCAGCTCCTTCAGATTAGGGAAACACTTGGAAGTTCCCTGCCTGCAGCTGTAGTTTTAAACTTGGCTTTGTGTGCCACACCAGGACAGAGCTTTTTTGGGAATGCTGGGCACTAACACAAATCACTTCTGTTTCAGGAACAAACCAAAAACGCCCAGTTCATCATCATCTCCCTGCGGAACAACATGTTTGAGATTGCAGACAGATTGATTGGGATTTACAAAACCCAGAACACCACCAAAAGTGTGGCCACCAACCCCAAAATCCTGGCTGTGAAAGGACTGGAGGAACTTGGCATGGTTGGGTGCAGCGTAGCCCAAAAATAGGGAGGAAGCAACTTCCCCATGGCTGCTGTTTATTTTTGTCTGACCTCCTTTTGTATTTTAGACTTTGTTTTGTAAATTTTGATTAAATTTTGTAAAAACTTCATCTTGTTAATTTAAAGCCAGCATCAACAAATTCCACTTTTGTAATGTCATGTAAAAATTGAGGAAAGGGAGACCTCTTAGGGAGCAAAGGAAAAAGTTCAGTCCATGCTGGGAAACAAGAGGAGCCTGGAACTACTGCCCTGTCAGCCTCCGCCTGTGCCTGGGAAGAGCAAGGGATCTCCTGCTGGAATTTGTGCCAAGGCAGGGCAGGGAGCAGCTGGGAACCAGCACAGCTTCACCGAGTGACCACAGCAGAGGACACAGGAGGGGCTGCTCATGTCCTCTCTGGATTCTGCAAGGCCTTTGACATGATCCCAAACATTCCTCTCTGGATTTGGTGGGTGAATCAGGGGCTGCAGTGAGGGAATCACAGTGCTGGCCAGTCCTGCTTTAAGAAAATGCTTTATTTGTATGTAAATTGATGAAAATAGAGAGTGCGTGGGTTTTACCAGGGGGCAGCACCAAAGATACAGACATCAATTTAAGGAATCAGTGACATTTACTCCGATGCAGAACTGCCAAGAGTTACAGCAGAAGCTGAGCAATGCATCTGATCATTGGCAAAGAATCCCAGGAGGATGTTAAGAACCGAATTCCGCAGTTGTGGATCAAGGCAAAACTCGCCTCTCCTCACCTTAAGTGGGTCAGAACTTTAGCTCAGAGGGAATGCACGCAATACAGAAAAGGAAGGATACAAAAATAGAACAAGTGTAGAGCTGTAAGAATCCAGCTTTTAAGTAGCAATTAAGAATAATGCTGGATTGCTGCACTAGGTTTTCATCTAATCATAGCAGTCAGGAAGAATTTCCCGGCAAAACTCCTCCGGTAGGGCAGAAGTGTCGCACAGCCGTTCCACTGTCCCACAGGAAGGTGCAGGAATCCTGATAAATCCGCAGCAGGAATTCCCGGAGACCCGTGAGAGCAGCTGCGATATCCTTGTGCCCTACTGCCACAGCCAGGAGCAGGATCAGCACAACGTGTGGCTCGGTAAGAGCAGCCCAGAGCGCAGCTACTCCCGTTGGCGTTCCAGAGCATTGGCTTTTGCGAGCCACCTGGAGTTCTGGAGTGGGGATCTTGAGGACCTGATCGAGTTCAGTTTTGGACCACGTGTCCTGCAGCAGGGTCTCCATCCTGGGACGAATCTCCACAGGTTCAGGGTCCGGGACCTGCTTCTGTTTGAGAGCGTGCAGCCGCTGCTGCAGCCCGGCCAGCTTCTCCAGGAAAAGCAGCGGGGACTCCTCCTTCTGAAGAGCTGAATGCAGCTCCTTTAACTCACTCTCTTCTAACTTCAGCTTTTCCACTTCCTCGATGAGGGGATCGTATTTCTCTGAAATGCAGCTGTCGAGTTCATCCAGCGCACTCAGCAGAGCCGCTTTTTTGTGCTCCAAAGCATCACCAAGTTCCTTAAAATACCACAGCACAGCTTCCCTGTCGCTCTGCAGGGCGCTCTGGCACTGGGCCTTGTACTGCTGCAGCAGCTTCTCGGAGTGGGATTTATCAGTCAGCTCCTCCAGGAGCTTTCCCGAAGCCTCCTTGGCTTTCCTGTAGACGTTCTGGAGGTCATCGATGGGGTGCCCATGGTGCTTGCCGATGGTGAGGCACTGGCCGCACACCAGCTGCCTGTCCTGCAGGCAGTAAATGTTCAGCGGCTGCCGGGGGTGTGCCCTGCACGTCCCCGCCTCGGCCCCGGCCCCGGCTCCGGGCGGCTTCTCCTGCTGCCACTTGTCGATGACGGCCTTCAGGGCGAAGTTGATGGGCAGCGCTTGGGGCCCGGCAGCGGGAACGGCCACCACGGCCCTGCAGGTGGGGCAGCACAGGCCCATCCTGCCGGGAAACTCGTCCGAGGGCTGCAGGAGCCCCTGCAGGCACGCCCGGCAGAAGGTGTGTGAGCACGGCAGCACCCGCGGCTCCGCGAAGATCTCGAAGCAGATGGTGCAGGTCAGCTCCTCCTCCAGCTGCTCCATGGCCTGCAAGAGACACACACACACAACACGGGTTCATCTCTGCTCACAACCTTCATCTCTGCTCACAATCACTGCAGCGACCCGCGAGCCCCACCGGCACATTTCCTGAGCGGGAATTCCCTGCCTGGGCACTTCACTGCTGAAGGGGGGAAAAAGAATGGAAATGAGCAATGGTTCAAGGAGATCAGCAAATTCCAAGCTGCACTCAGACAGCATTCATCCAACCACAGCCAGATCATGCATATCCAAGCTCTGCCTCAAAAAGCCAGGAAAAGCAGCCCTCTGCAGCTAGATACTGGTTACAGTGGGAAACAGTAGCAGAGAGTGATAAAAGCCAGAACTAGAATTTCTACATAATCTCAGAGCTATGGAACTTTTCTCCCACCAGGAGTAACATTTTCAACGGGAACAGAAGTACAGAGTTTTTCTCCCCGGCTTGTTTCAAATGTTACTTTTGTAACATAAAATAGTCATAAGTGCATTCAACAGTCACATTTAAAAGCTCTCTCAAGGCTCTGGCACAAAAAGTCCAACCCAGGAGCCCTCACAGACAACACCACACCAGGAATTATGCCTGGGCTACTTTAAGCACAAAGCTGAAAAATTTACTTTCAGTTTCCATTCTCTGCAATGCTGCTTTGTTCTGTTTCCCAGCCGAGTGAACTCACACTGCAAAGTCCCAAGTAACAGTAACACTAAAGCCTGTTTTCATAATAAATCATAATCCTGGTTTTCCTTCGGCTAAAAAATGGAGAAATCAGTACCAAATATCCTTCTCTTTGTGCCACACTTTCCTGCCCCCTTCATCAGCTCCATTCAGCTCTGTGGACTTTGCTACACTGCAAAAAGAAATTGTCAGAGCACTTAGGATCGAAGCCCATCGATTTCGGGTCTAACCTGAGATGTGCAGCAGGGCTCGGGCTGAGGGAAGGCGGGAGCTGAACAGCCGGACCCTGTTCTTGGGAGTTCAGTCAGCTCCGAGCACAGGAGCCTGTGCTGCTGGCACAGAAATAAGCCCGGCCTGTCTCCCTGGGTTAGCCAGGCTGGGTCGGGCCGGGAGGGCAGCCTGGGCTGCTGAAACTGAGGTGAAATGAGGCCAAAGGATCGACTGCAATGTTGTATTTATGGCAGCAGGGGTTTCAGCTTTGAAGGAGAGATAGGAAGGAGGAAGGAGAGAGGAAGGAAAGAGGAAGGAAGGAGGAAGGAAGGAGGAAGGAAAGAGGAAGGAAAAGGAGGAAGAGCTCAGGATCAGCACCCAGGGCTCCCACAGTGTTATGGGAGGGAAATTTCCTTCCTAAAGAACAGACATCCAACGCATCTGAGCTAAGGAAAGGGCGAGACAAAATGAATCTTCACAAAATTGGTTTAACTTCAACGAGCCATTTGCTACCAGGAAGACAAAGGAAAAGCTTTACAAGATGTTTTTGGCTGTGTCAGGAATGCCCTCACCGCTGCAGGAGGAACGTCCCTCCCGGCACACGGAGCTGCCCTGCCCCAAGCCAGCCCCAGGCCTGCACTGCTCCAGGGCTTCACAGCGCTCCGGCTGCCGGCCCGGGGCAATGACCCTCGCGTTCCCACAGAGCACCCCCTGCTTCCCAGGCAGCTCCCGGCCCGAATGTCGGCAGCAGTTGGCAGCCAGAGCAGCAGGTTTGGCTCTCAGCTCCGGGCAGGGGCCAAGGCTGAGTGGGACGCCCTGCTCCGGGCTCCCGGGCACCTCCAGGGCGCTGTTTGTTTGTTACTCCTTCATTTCCAAACAGTTCTGGGAATGCTCAGGTTTGCTACGGGCACCCAGTGTTTTCTTACTCTGTTCCTGACAAAGTAAATAGTAGAAATCTTGAAACTCAGTTTCACCCGACCCTGGCAGCAGCACGGAGGAAACGTTCATTTACTGATTTATTTCCACCTGCAGACTGTTGGAAACAGACTGGGAACACAATGGAAAGGACAGAGAAGACACCACAGAGTTTAGCAAAGAGAATGAGAAGTTTTCCAGGGAAAACAAAAGCATCAGAGAGCTGGGAAATGCTGGTTTATCTGCCACAGCGTCCACACTGCTGTGGAATACAGCAGCCAGCCGTGCTTAGGTAGATAAATAACTGCTTTATAGGAGAATCCCACCCCCCATTCTGCTCTGGGGGATATGAACAGGTGAATTTGGCACTGTGACAGCCCATCCAAGGGCAAAGCCTCCCGAGGAGCGCGAGCTGCCAGGGCCCTGCTGCTCCTCAGCGAAGGAATCACCTCTCTCTCCTGAAGGACTGTAACACTCAGCACCGTGCCGAACTCAAACCAAGGCACAGCCAGGGATGATCTGTGGAGTTTAATACCAAAAGGAATTCAGTGCCAGCCTTGGCTCGAAAGAAATCCACAGCAATTTTCATTCAACTTTCATACTCTGCCTCAATCTCAGAGATTTTTCAAGACCAGTACAGGCATCACTTCAATTATGACATTTACAATAGGAACCTGTGCTGGTAATTTTAAAACCAAACTTCAAGAAAACAGTAGAAACCAGGGCCACGACTTAGACTCTGATGATCCCTCCAAACGAACCATATTCCCCTCCACCTTTCGATTCCATTGCCAAGACTGACCCTCCATCCTTTATAACTCTGTCAAAGCTTCTGGTCTTGAGCATTTCCCTGTTACTCACGCACAGTGCCGGGCAGGGGAGCCAGAGGGAGGAGCACGCCTTGGCCTGTTCCCCGCAGCTCCCACAGACAGCGGGACCGACGGGCGCCGTCCCTGCACGAGCGGCTGGAACAGGGACCCGCACCTGCGACCTGCGGAGCCACAGCGCCAGGAACTGGCTGAAATACGATAAAAGCGGCGCTGGCGCGGCCCCGAGCCCCGCCGTGTCCCGGGAGAGCAGCGCTCACCAGGCCGGGCCCTCACGGACTCCTCAGGCTGCGGCGACCCTCAGCACCCGCGCTCGGTAACGGCCGCGGGCAGCAGTGCCAATGGCGGGAACGGGGCGGGAACGGGCGGGGCAGGGACGGAACAGAGGGAGGGGATGGAGGGAGGGCAGGGACGGAGCTGAGGGAGGGGATGGACGGAGCTGAGGGAGGGGATGGAGGGAGGGCAGGGACGGAACCGAGGGAGGGGATGGAGGGAGGGCAGGGAT
>WEIT01008133.1:108890-119736 GCA_013389985.1 Dryoscopus gambensis | reverse complement strand
CAGCCCCAGCCCCAGCCCCAGCCCCAGGCAGGCCCCGCGGGCAGCGCCGGGGCAGCGGGTGCAGACACTCACTCCAGGCTGGCCATTCACACGGGGCTTCAGAGCAAGGCCTGGGCTCGTTCTCCTCGCGGTGTGTGGGCATCCCGTTCCCTTATGCTTACGAGGCTGATGATGAGAGTACTGCGTTCCCCCAATTGCTCTAGGAAGTCGGTGTTCCTTCTCAGGCACTGAAGATCTGTGACCTGTAGCCCTTTTTTTTTTTTTTTCTTTGAACAATCTAAAGAAGCATTCAGTGTGAAGTTTGTCATTACATTTTGCCACTCATTCTCACTCGCACCCACTCGCCATCTTTGACTTCATTTGGGCTTTTCTGTGATTCCAAATGAAATCTTCACATTTTCTTTCCCGATTTAATGCAGCAGCGGATCCCATGAGCCAAGATTGATGGATCAAACCTTTTTTTTTTTTTATTCAGTGCTGCATTGTACCTAAACTTCCAAAATACCACTCTAAAACTGGAACCCTTCTGCTGGTACATTGGCAGATGAATTGAAACCAAATGTTCCGCCTTGTATTGCTTCTGGAACAAGGCTTGGATCTTCATCAATCTGCAATGGAATGGCAACATCATGAGCAGGGACATGACAAAACCTCACTACACAGGAGCTGGACAATCCCAAAAGCAGCTTTCTCTCCACCTCTTTTCATCCAGTCCTGCCATTCCTCCCCTGATTTTGTGAGCGCACTACAATGAAGTGATTTAAACCCAAACGTTTTAGCTCCTGCTTGTTAGGAAAGGCTACAGGGCACCCCAAACCCTCTTGGTTACACCATTTTCACTGCTGGGAAGCCTTCTGGCAGCCTTAGGAACTGTCTCAGTCGTTAGGAGAAGAGCAGCACTATTAAGCCGAGGAGGGATTAAGCCCAGCCTGTGGTTACCAAACTGACACTGCACTGAACTCCAAGTCTGTCTGCACGTGCCAGGGTTGAGCTCCTAAACAAGGCTTGCATCTTACTGCTCACGTAGAAGTGAAACTCCAGCACAAAACAATCTTCCAAGTGAAAATGGGCCACGAGTGCAGCCGAGCTCGCCCATTTCTGCAGCTCTCCAACGAAGCAGAAACCCCTCCCTGATGGCACAGGCTGCCAGGGCTGCATTCCCTGTCTGCCATAACTCCTGAGCTTGGAGGGCACACCAACCAGCCCTTCCCTTGATTTCTGTTACGTGTTTGAATGCAAACAGCCTTCCTGATCAGCACATTCCACCCCTGAAATCATTCCAGTATTCCAACTACTTTGTCTCTTAAGCAGCAGCCTCAGCCCTGGAGCCGGCAGGGAGCTTATCAATGTGAAATGTCAAGCTCGGGCAGGGGCTGAGAGTTAAGGGAACTATTCACAGCCTGGGATTTTAATCCTTAAGAGATGAGGCTTAAATTAGGCATCAGATCTTCTTTAGATGCTTCACCATGAGCAATGGTAGGAGATGCAATGGGTTCAAACAAGGCTCACTCTTCCCTGAGCCCAGCGCGTGTCACGGGGCAGCTCTGGGGCCGCTGCCCCTCTCCTGAGCCAGGCTTATAAACGCAAACAACGAGCACACGGCAGGGAATCCCACACTCACATCATCTGAGGAGAAGAACTGATCGATGATCTCATAAGCCAGTTTGTAGATGTCTTCATTTTCATGGTTTTGTAGCTGTTCGATTTTCTCCAGGCCTGCGACAAGCACACAAGAAATATCTGAGCACCAAACTCGGGCCCAGCAACTTCCAACAAAGAATTAAAAACCACATCTGGGAATAGAGCTATGAATAATCTGGTTATGAATAGGATGTTGTTAAACCCACCTGGCATATTTAGATATATTTTATACATATAGACACACAGATGGACATAGAAATACTTCTGAAGCTCTGACAAGCTGAGTTTTGGCACAAACACCTCTTTTCTCCTCGCAGCCACCACCAAGCACTTTCTGCCCTCCCTCAAGATTTGGTATTTTAAAGATTATTCTACTCCATGTTAACAAATCCCACACAGTTTTTTACCTGTGCCCAAATTTAATACCCCTGTTCTTTCATCCCTGAAAAGCTTCAGTCAACTTAAACCAAAACCAACTTGGAGAAAGTCTCAAAGCCATGAGGAAATTGAAGTTATTGCATTTTTACAACCATTGGATGCAGGATAATTTTTTCCAAGTTCAGCTGGACGTGACTTGCGCATGATTAAGGTAAGCACATCATCCCCACATAGCCTAATTTAGTTTCTGTTAATTAGCCTAATTTGTCTAATATGCCAGGCTGCTACAAAATTAGCACCTAATAAACTTTACTGCCATTATCCTGCTCCTCCACATTTTATTTGATCATGAACTCAGTAAAAGCTGTGCATATTCACCTGATAGGCACGAAAAGGGCACTTTAAAACAGCTTTGCTGAAAGTATCAGTGCCAACACACAATGAACCCAACACAAGCAGGATGCCAAAGCACCAATCCCTGAAAAAGCGATTAAAATATTGCTGCTCCTACCTCCACACTCTTCTATAAGATTGGCTATGGTTTCTGCTTCCTCTTCAGCCATTTTTAATATATTACTTAGTCCATCCAGAACCACTTGCACAACTTGTGCATCTTTTACTGTCAGCAAATTGCAGAAGGGAGGAATTACATTTTGCTGGATTAAGTAAGCCACCTGAGGGGGGAAAGCCAAGAGTTACAGCACGAGCACACAGGCAAGCACATCCCAGGAGATCCCAGCACTCAGAGTCACCCACCCAGCCCGGAGCTTCCTCAGGAACCCCTTTTTAGACCATTCAAAAGTAACACTTGGGTATTAAACTAAAAACAGATTTAAGATCTGCAGCACCCAAGTAGCTGATGAATTTTTCTGTATTAGATAAGGAGTTTCAACCTCGTCTCTGAAGAGTCACAGCACCAGCCCATCCCTGCCACAAATCTCATACTCTGGGCTTACAAGAGACTTGTGTATTACCACAAATTACCACATCCTTATGGTTTGGAAAAAAGGTAAAAGGAAATGTGGAATGTTCAAGAACCCCATCAGAGCCTGACTGAAGTCACCCATCCCAACAGAGGAGCTTCCAACCAAACCCCAGTGATGCTCCTGACCCCAGGTCACCCCAGAAACAAGCAAAGGTCACTCAAATCCCACGTGGAGAAGGGAAGAGTCACTGAACACTGGGAACAGCGACATCCATAACACTGGCACTCCCCAGACAGGAATGGAAGCTTCCTAAAGCTGCACTCACCTGGTCTTTTCTCCCACTGATCGTTAAGTTGCTTATTGCCCAAGCAGCTTCTTTCTGAGTACCAAAGTCCCCCTGAAAGCACAACCAGAGACAGGAACAGTCATCCCAGGGTTTATGGCAGGCAGTATTCCCATAAAAGCTGTACTTGTGACAGTCCCCTCTGCACGGTGTCACTCTATCAATTCCTGGGAAACTAACAAATAAATCCTGCGGCTGCTCGAGTCCCTCTGTGTTCATCCCTCCCTTGCAATTGATCTCCAGGGCAGGGGAACTTTGTTTACACCAAAGCCAGAGAGAGCTGCAGCAGTGCCCTCTCCCAGCCCTTATCAGCAGCTGTCAGTCCTGCTGGGAGCTGGGATAAGGGCTGCTCCAGCTCCTCAGCCCAGGGCTGTCCCTACGAGGGAAGTGTCCACTCCTCCCTCACAGATCAATAAAGTGGCAGTGAACAGAGCTCTCTGGGACCAGCCCTGTGTTATTTGCTGTTTCCCCTAAATACCTCCCACGTGCTTTCAGCTGTTCCTTCCTGCTGCCACAGCAGATCCTTGAGGGAACCACGTGGTTTGGGAAGTCACGTTTTAAAAGACACCAACACCCAAGAGCTGCAAAGGAGCACAGGATTTGAAGTCCCAACACCAATCCTTGGGATCTGACCTTATCTAGAAGATGTATTATCATTGGAACAAGGTTTGCATCTATTACTGCCTGAACTTGCTGCTGGTTTCCTGCAGTGATGTTAGATAGGAACCACACTGCTTCCTGCAAAATAAAAGGATCAGCAATTAGTTCACAGAAGGATTCCATGTAATTTATGTGCACTGCAACTGGCCAACCTTAAATACAGCTGAGTATTCAATCTGCTCCACTGTGCAGAGCTGAACTCTCGCTGAGACAAACCAAGGGGACAATCTCACCTCGGGAGACTCCACAAGACTCCTCAGTCTTTCGCTGTTACCAGCTTCAACCAAATACTTCAAATTAAAAGGAAGAATTATTTGGAGACAGAAAATCCCAAATGAGCACTTCTAACTGCTCCCAGCAGTGCCAAAAAGCAGCTTTCAGCTGCTGGCCAAAGAGCCTGACAGCACTGGGTGCTCCAGGCACGGCAGTGCAGGAGACAGCTCTTTACCTCCCTCCTGATGTCTCTTCTTAGCTTCAGGAAGATGCAGCACTATTAATTAAACACTTGATTTTGAACAATACTCTCAAGTTCATGACTCTTTATGCCCATTCTGCCCAGGACTCTCCTCCCAGCAATACCCAACAGTAGGTGCCTGGGAAAGCAAGAACAGATCTCTTCCCCAGCATTAACTCCCTGAATTAACTTCAGAGCCCTCACCTCCCTCTCAGAACGTGAATCTACACTTTAATCAAGAAGTAGCAGTTTCACATAAAGTTTTAAATATATTCAGAGCATCAACCTTTTAAAATCCTACAGCTGATAGGTTTCTCCCTTCCTAGATGCCTCCCACCATTCCACTCCCTTCTCAGCCTCTCTGAATGAATTTTAGCTGAGCATTTCTCCCAGCGCGAGGCTCGGCGATGACTCTCTGAGATCAGACCCCAGGGTCAGCGCTGACCCTGGCAGAGATTTGGGCTGCCTGGGCTCTCCTGGTGGGCTCGTGTGGGGCTTTAATCACCGGCGGTGTTGCAGAGGGGCCCCCGAGGTGCCCAACACGCCTCAGATGCACTCCGGCCTCAGCACTGCCATCAGTGCCCCCACGAGAGCCCCTCACACTCATACACACACACACACCCCCAGCCTCCCTTTGGGATCATTCCCTCTCTCACACCCCCTCCATCCACACACACCCAATTCTCTCTGTTTCATCACTTCCAAGAGAGTCAGTTTCAGTACGGTGACGTTTCACGTATGGAGAACTCCAGCTTTGAAGCCAACAGCCAGATTTGTAAGAGAAAGCTTTGATTTCCTACCAACACTGACATTCTTGTCAAGCAGCTCCTCAGAGGCTTCCCTAGGGATATTAATTTCCAGAAAAAAAATCAGGATTTGCTGAAATTTGCCACAAACTGGTGGAAGCAGTCAATTATTCCCACCTTTATGTCACTACACAACGTGGAACCCAAGCCAAGCCAAATATAAACGTTATCAATCACGTAAAATCCCTGGGGTTGCTCACCTTATTAATTTTTTCTTTGGGATGTGTCAGAAGTGCTGGGAAATGTGAGAGAGCTTCACAGTTGAGAACCACCTGTGTCTGCTCGTCGGTGCCAGTGACGATGTTCCCCACAGCTCTCAGGGCAGCCGTCTGAAAACAAAACATTTCCTTTGAAAACAACTTTTTTTTCAGCAAATATTTCCCTAGCTGAGCACATAAAAGGTTTTATGCAAATGCTGCAGCATGCAGGAAAAAATATTTCTTACATTTCAGTGTGAGTTATAAAAAGCAAGCAGCATTTTGTGTAGCAGCACATTTTGGGGGTCACTTCCTCCACGTGAGCCGAAGTTACCTGGACTTTCACTTCCTGGTGGCTGAGGAGAGGAACCAAGTGAGGCACAATTCCAGAGTCGATCACCATCTGGATCTGCTCATTGCCAGCATCCGTGAGATAGGAGAGGGCCCAGACTGTATCTACCAAAATCTGCCAGCAAAGAACAGCAGCTCTGTCACCAGCACCAAAACAATGCACCGTTATACATCAATTCAGAATTAATTTAAATTACTCTGTGTGTGTGCATTCACACACTAAGAAGCCACTCTGAACAGCAGCAAGTGGGAGCATTTCAGCTGGCAGCTCGCAAAAATATTGAGTGTTGTTTCAGCTGACAGCTCTTGACTGGCTCACCAGTACAGCCACCTCAAAAATTCAAATAAACTTAATTTCACTGACTTAGAGACAAGAAATTAAATCACGTAATTACTGTATGAATAGTAAAGTTAAGGTAGGCATTTTTTGCAGAGCACTGGTGCCATTAACTTAACTCAGCTACAACTTCTTTAGGAAGCAAAGAATTACTCTTCAATTCTGATTTATGGGCAGGCAAAAAGTTAACTTATCCCATAATTTCAATTAAGTTTTGCTCGGTTACTTCACTATTAAATAACAATTTCATATTTAACACACCTTAGAAATTACATCTAATCTAATTAATCTAATTAATCTAATCAATTACATTTGACATGTGCAGCAGACACTGATTTTCATTACAAATTTAAGTGCTAGGCAAAAAAAAAAATCCTGGTTTTATTTGTGAATGAATGCTCAGAGAAATAAAAATAAACTGCAGTTTCAGTTGTAAGTACAGGGCAAGTCCATGCAAATAAACCCTTGCAAAGACAGAAATACCAGGGGGAAACATCACCATTTAAAAATAACATCAGCATTTTAAAATAAGGAGTTAATAGATATCAAAACAAGTTGGTCCTAATCAAAGGGAACACCACAGATTTTTACTGAATATTCTGTTTCAGCTAACAAACGACAGCAGGCCATGCACGTGGCTTTAGGAGGGGTCACTCACATTTACATCCGTGTGGTGAATTAAAACGCAGAGCGCCGGCAGGATCTGAGGGGGAAACAAACAGCCAGGGGTTATTTTTAAGGCACACAAACCCTGAGCTGCAGCTCCACCCCCCTCCAGAGCACTTCCATCACCTCCTGGATGGTTTCCATCGGTGGAGGGGGGTCTTTGTGGCGGCACAGGTTGACCATGACCCAGGTGACATTCCTGAGGAAGGTGATGGGGATGGAGGGGCTGATGAAGGACAGCAGTGGCTTCACTACTCCCAGACTAATAACATAATCTCTACACTGGGGTCCGTCACCTGCGGGAGACACAAGCAGCGGTATTTTGAACAGAAAACATCCCGTCATTTATGGATTTATGGTGGTGGGCGAGGGAGAGGCGTGGCACACAACACCAAACCACCAAGCACAGTGGAGAGCCCAACACATTCCTGGAGGTTCCTTGGTAAAGTTTCCAAACAACGATAAAACGTCCCCGGAAGTTTGTGGTGGCAGGAATAACACCCACCTATGATATTTCCTAAAGCCCACACAGCTTGCTCACAAACATTTTGATGAGGTGAATGCAGCAGTCTCAGGAAAAGCGGCACAGCATCTGAAAGGCACAAAAATAACCCAGGGAATGGTTAAAAAACGCATCTCACAAGGGCAAATAATCCACAAAATTAACTCCCACAGGAGACATTTTTCCCCTGTTAATACCTGGGCAAAGCTTCACTAATTTTCCAGGTGATACTGAAATAAAACACTGCAACAGCTCTTCCTTTGCTGCATATTCTTACAGAGCCTGCACTTGAGAATATTAAACCCCTGACATTTAATTTATTTGCAAGTCTCGAGTTTACTGAAGCTTGTCAGGATCCAAATTTAGTTCCATTTGCTGAATTCAGAAATTCTCTGCTAAGTTGTGCAAAGCAGCAACGAAGACCAGGCTCAGGCATTCCCATGAAGCCACCTGAGCAGAGCTCCAGCAGGGAGTGGGAATGCAGCAGGAGGGCAAAAAAGGGCCCCACATTTTGATCACTGATCCTGTTTTATTCTCCCCCAGCACTAAACTAAGGTGCTTGCTGACATAATAGCTCAGTCTGTAAGGAACTCATTTATTTCACATTATTTCAAGAGAAATTGGGATTTTTATAGTTAGATTATTTCTTGATGTAAACCCCGTTTTAGCAGAGAAACAACAAATCAGCAGGATTCCTTCTTGCTGCTAAATAAGGGTATTTACAATGTCTGTGTGCAAGGGGAAAAAACATCTCCAGCAAGCACATTAATAAATTCTTACTGAAAAATTAACAGAGCATCACTTTAATTGAAATAAGTCCTAATTTCATAAGTCACAGCTATTAAATTGACAGAGTGCAATACAGACCTACAGAATCACTGAAAGAAGTGCTTAATCTATTGATAAATTAGGTTTACATATAAAGTGTTCTGGATCAGGGGTGGGATAGATTATCTATTAATTAGATTTCCCAAAGAAAACTCAGCAGCTGGGAAAGGAGGAGGATGAGGAAGAAGGGAATTTAAAAGTATTACTAAAGGTACACCCTAGAAGGGTGAAAAACAAATTCTATCAAAGTTCACAGGCTCCTAACACCGGGTTTGTGAAAGCAGAAGCAACTGATTTTGCAGCCAAGAAAACTTTTGTGTATTTTTTTTTTCCTTAAATTTCAGGAAAACCTCATTTCACAGTATCTGTGACTCTTCAAGCTCGGGTTTGTTCACTCAGTTAAAATTCCTGCCCACGTAGCTCTGACTGAGCAGCAGGAGCTCTGCTCCAGCCTAGGACACGCTCGGAGCACAGAACAAAGTTTGCTCTGCCTGGCAACTCAGATTCCAAGTCCAACAACAACTCCTTCCCAAGTTTCAGATGCCTCAAGAAAGGAAGGACAGTTTTCTGAATTCAACTTGATTTTGGAGGAGCTCAGTGTCAGGCACCCTCTGGTGCATGAATTTCCTTCCCTCTTCACAAGAGGGAGCTTTTCAGAGGGGTGGTTTGGTTTTATTTCAAGTGTTTGGTGAGTTTTGGTGGGGTTTTAAGTTTGAGAACTGGAAACCACTCTGCTGAGATATTCTGAGTTTCCAGAAGATGTTGCTCCCCATTAGGAAACCCAAGTGAGTTTCGAAGCCAAAGCCAGGTGTGAGATGCCAGAGGTGAACACCCGGCAGCAGCTCCTTCAGTGCCTCGACTGACAAACTGATCCCGACCTGATTCCAAGCAAATCCCACACGTGCATGGAAGCAAATCAGCACTCACTGGATTGAACTACAGCCTGGGTTTGCTCCGAGGTTCCAGAGGCAATGTTTGTCAAAGCCCACGCAGCTTCAAACTGTAAGGAAGGACTGCAGAGGAACAAAAACCACAATAATTGTTATTCAAACCAGGGGCACACCAGCTGAATAGCAAGAATTGGTGCAGTGTTTTGAGTTTTGGCAATACTCACTTGTCATCTCTTTCGAGACAGTGCACTAAGATAGGTAATATTCCTGATTTTATTAGGTCGTCGATGGGTGGGTTGCGGTCACTGGACAGCAGCTTCCTGTGCAGGAAAGGAGAAAAAAGCAGATTACAGCCAAATCTTGCCTGGAAAGGAGCAGGGAGGTGTTTATTCCAACATTCCCCTCAAAAAGGGATCAGTCCTGACACTGGAGCAGCTCAGTAAAGGCTTCCTGGGGAGTTTGGGAATCTCCAGTGCAGCCCCAACAACCAAACTGCTCTTCCTGGGCTGGGAATTCCTTCCCAAGTGCTTCCCTCCTCCTCCCAAAGACCCAGCAGGAGTTTTTCCCTCTTCTTTAAGTGAAAATAATCCCCCCTCAAGTGGAATTACTGAGCTACTGGGAAAGCAGAGCCATGACATCCACTGGCCATTTCATTCCCTGTTTTCTCCACTTGGGAAGTTTATCCCCAGTCAGGAAAATAAAGATCAGAGTTATTCAGTTCCACCCTCGTGCAGCTTCTTCCTTCTCCACCCAGCAAAGGAGATACTCAGCTCTCTCTGCACTTAAAGCCAAACATTTTACAGTCCTTTAATGTGTGTATTCTACCCTGTGAGAAGCATCAAGTTTGCAGCAAATAAATTCAGGTATTTACATCTGAAGAAAATCCACACTACTTAAAAGATCTGTGTGTTTTGCTTCCTTTAAAGCTCTATTTTCTTGTTAGAAATCATTTAATTACATACAATTTCAGTTTGGCTAGAACACATTTTCTGACCTTAAGAGCATGATAAATTAAGAATAAAATCAGGATATTTGAGTAAAGTGTGTTCTTACCTTGCTGCCTGCACAGCACTTAACTGAATACCCTGGTTGTCACTTGAAGCATTCTAAAATAAGAAAAATTACATTTTTCACACATCTGTCATCATGACAAGAAGAATATTCAAACAATTTAATTGTTTTTACCTGTACTATTGCCTCCAAAGAAGTGTTTTGCTAGAAAACAGAGACAAAAACCAGTCAGAAATTCCGAATGTCTTCAGAGCATGCAAAAAGAAGAAATCATTGAGAGTTCAATCTTACCACTCTGAAGTCCCCATCTATATCAGAATCTTCACAGATATCTTCATGGGGAACATTCCTTCTCTTTAGGAGATGCTCATCTCTTTTGTTCTTAAAGAGAAAAATGCAGGAATACCTTTAAAACTTGGATTTAGGGGGCGTGGGGGCGCTAAGAAGGGAAGAGAAGCTTCCCAAATATGCCATAATTGATGCTGTTAAAACTTCCAACAAAAAAAAGAAGTTGGGAAGGGCTGCACAGAGAAGCACATTCTGGGAATCATTTCTTCCTAAAAAATCCTGCATCCAACTTGGGCTGGAAGTTTCAGGTGCACACACCCATCAACATCACAATTTAATTGTTATTGTTTCTAACAGGACACAGCAATTCCCAGAGGTTTTCTCTTCAGCCCAGAGGGAAACTAATTCCAGTTGTGATGCCTTTTTCCCAGCAATTCCAGTTGTGATTCCCTTTTTCCCAGCAATTCCAGTTGTGATGCCTTTTTCCCAGCAATTCCAGTTGTGATTCCCTTTTTCCCAGCAATTCCAGTTGTGATTCCCTTTTTCCCGCAATTCCAGTTGTTATTCC
>WEIT01008133.1:82764-99826 GCA_013389985.1 Dryoscopus gambensis | reverse complement strand
GGTGCGGGGGCTGAGGGGGCCGCGCCTGCGCCGTCGCGGCCCGGCCGGCACGGAGCGCTTTAATGCGTTCCGGACGCGGCTTTGGAGGCGAAAGTTAACATTTTAATCCTTCCCCCCACTACGTTTTCCCCATTGCTCCGTTTATGGAGCCGGCAGTTGACAGTTTAATCCTTCCGCTTGCTACACTTGGCTTTCGCTCCCGTCGTGCAGCCGAAAGTTAACGCTTTAATCGCTCTCCCCGCTACGCTTTGCGTTCAGTCCCCTCATACATCCCAAAGTTAGCAGCTTAATCCTTTCCTCGTTGCACTTTGTATTCGCTCCCCTCACGGAGCTGAAAGTTAACAGTTTAATCCTTTCACTAAAGTTTGCATTTGCCCCATCATGGAGTCAAAAATTAGGTTTAGTTCTTCCCCTCACTACACTTTGCGTTAATTCCCATCACGGAGCCAAAAATTAACACTTAAATCTTTCCCCTCGCTACAGTTTACATTTACTCAGAATAATCCTTGTTCCTCCCAGTCTTCCAGAGTTTACAAAAAAAAAATCTGCTATAGAAACTTTTTAATTTTTATTGAAATAGGATAAAGAGTACTGAAAGCAGTGGAGAGATATACTTGTAGAGCAGAGGGGATCGTAAATTTGTTCCTACTTCTAAAATTTTACCCAGAAAAGAATACCTCTGTGCATAACTAAAAACACTCTCTGGAATGTATATATATATATATATATATGTGTGTGTGTGTGTGTGTATATATATAGAGAGAGAGATATATATATATACACTGCCCTGATCCTGCGTGTAATCTCTACTCACTTGTAATGTTTGGAAATTAACTCTGTTAAGTCTTGCATGTTGATAGAGCTCTTTTTATAATTTTCCATGATGCTTGTTGAGAAAATTCCAAGCTCTGCCAGGAGATGCAGCTTCCCGAGTGTGAAAACGGCATCACCAAGCCCCTCAGAGACTGGGGAGTATCAGGAAAGAGAACTTGGTTTAGCTTTAGAAAACACAAAGCCAATGATTTTTCAGACTAGGAGGAACTCTGTGTTTTATCTCTGGACGCTTCACAGAGGGTGAGGCTCGGCTCTAGATGGTTCTCAAAAAAAACCCCCAAAAGTGACAGGAGCTGAGTCACCACAGCCCCATCTGTTGCATAAATGCAGCAGCGATGTCACAGCAATATGAGGTGGGTTAATCAGTCAGGGCTAATTAGTGCTGGTGATACTCCATAAGGGCATGGCTGCTTGTCTAACAGTATGCAAGCATTTTGTCCAAACCCGGTGTAGGGACAGCAGCCCTTTCCCATCCCAGTCTGGACAGACAAAACCGGCATTTTCTTGATACAGCTATTTACATTGTTAAAAGTGAAAACACCACATAGAGACAAAATTAAAAAATAGTGTCTTTTGTTAGTGCTCTGTTTCATTTACAGGCTGGGTTAGGATTGTTCGGCCTGGAGAGGAGAAGGCTCCGGGGAGACCTCAGAGCTCCTTCCAGTGCCTGAAGGGCTCCAGGAGAGCTGGAGAGGAACTGGGGACAAGGGCCTGGAATGACAGGACACAGGGAATGGCTTTAAACTGAAAGGGCGCGGGTTTAGATTAGATACCGGGCCGAAATTCTATGATGAATAACAAAATTGGACTNGTAGTTTGTTTTCTGAAATGAGTCGGTGGTCTATTTTGGGAGGGGTCATTTAAAATGAGGAAGTAAAAGTAGTCTTCTTCAGTCTGACCTTTCCACCTTTGGATGTGTACGTGACTTGGTAGAGCTTATAGTTTCCTGGTGTTCAATGTGTTTTTAAAGCACGGGAAATCTGCAGTCTGTTCATCACCTTCTGTTTCTTCTTATACAAATACAAAGTTGACAACCAATGATTTACCAGATCCGGCATATCTTATCTTAGATCTGCCTTTTGTTACCTACAAGCAAAGCTTTATCTACTATAGCTAACTCAGCAATCATTTAGTTTAACTAAAATTCTTAACTTTTAAAATTAATGTCTCAGTACTACATGTTCCATTCCTGCCCAGTCTTCAGAACCGGTCAGAATATGATGGTGAAAAACACGCGGTGTGGAAGAGCCAGCTTGGAGTTTTATGGGAGGAAAAGAATGCCCTTTTCTTCCATCACCAGCCTTTCCATCACCACCTTTCCACATCTTTGCTGCCCCAGACGTGCTTATCCCACTCCCCAGCCTCGCCTCCCTCGGCGCTGACCGAGCACTCGGCGTGGCTGGGAGGGATGTGATGAGTTTCTTACGGGTTGTCAAAGGCTGAGGCCGTTGGTGCTTTGTTAAAGAAGTTTTATTTCATGGCTAAGTCCATAGTAAAGTCCATGGGCTAAAGCCCAGGGTTACAGCAAAGTCCAGTTTCCCAAGTGTTGGCAGCAGTAGCAGCGGCGGCAGCAGCAAAGCATAACAGCAGCAGCAACAACATAAGATGGAAAATGCGCGCGCACGCACGAACCTTCCAAAACTAACACATTATATTTCTAAATTATCCAATAAGAAAGTGACACGACCCCTGATGCTACCTTTTCTGACCTATCCAGGCCAAGTTCTAATTTACGATGGTGGTCGTAATTATTACCTAAAGCATACGCAAATGGATTAATCTGTTCTATCTAGGAATGGTAAACTGTTCTAGCTCTTGTTTGAGTTTTGTCTAGGGCAGGGTTAACTTTATCAAAGGCAGGGTACTGTAACTAGGTCTACGGATTTCTGCTTAATGCAGTTTCTTTCTTATTTCTAAGGCACTTAAAATACACTTCAGTCCTCTGAAAGCTGTGATTTACCTGCAGCTCATGCCTGTGTGATTTGATATGTTTCTCCTCCTCCGCATTCTTTAGTACTGAGGCCTGGATGCAGTAGAGTTAAGGGGAACTGTTGGAATGCAGGCTACTGCTGGATTCCAACAGGATGGAGCTGAGGCCCTGGGCTGCCTCAGTGCCCTGAGCAGTGACCGTGAGCTCGCAGGGAAATCATCCCCCCGCTGAGCTCCCCTCCGTGCGCTGGGAAAGAGACCGACCGAGGCAGGGGGCTGAGCAACAACCGTGTTCCTTTGTGAGTAACCCTTTGAGAATAACTGAGAATCACCCTGCAGAATCTTCCTTCAAATCCAGACCTGTGTGAAAATCCCATTGCTGCGCCAGGTCTAACGCCCCGTTTCCGTGTTTAACTCCGTATAATACACAAAACATGCTTTGCTCTTGCTAAATTACACGTGTTCTGAGGAAGACAATCCTTTGGTGGTCTTTGAGCTGTATTTTTGAGCTGGTATCATCCAAAGAATAATTTATGTCATGGCTTCATTGAAGACATAATCAGAGATGAATGAAGTCCGTTTTGTGTAACTGTAATCTAATTAAGCTGCTGGGCTCTCAGAGGAACAATTACCACGTTATTTTGGTTTGATTTTACCTCAGGTCCACAGTGCAAAAACACTCAGATGACCAATTTTGAAGGATAGACAAGCTCCCCCTTGAATCCTTGATCCAGTGTCACGGGGCTGTCTTTAAAAAACCCCAAACAATTGGATATTTTGATTCTAAATGAGGGGTTTTTTTAAAATGTAGGCGCCTACAACATAATAAATTATGCATATAACACAAATTCTCTTGGTATGGTGCTGTTCAAACTTCCTGTGATGCTGCAGAACAAAGCTCTGCTTCTTTGATATTTTTTGCATACTTTTTAGCTTGGAAAATAGTAATGCAAATGTAAAGGTGGGAATTAGGCTCTGCTCACCTTCCTACCCTTCAAGCAACAGAGAGGTTTGTTTTACAAAGGGTTTACATTTTGTTTACAATTCATAATTTGTGAATTTTGCACCTCATTAGGCAATTAGAAAATGTCTAATTCTCAGCTTATCTTAAACACCTCTTTTGAGTAATAACGTGAATTGATCTGAATGCTTTTTCTAATGTATTAGTAAAAAAATATAAAATATATACTATATATTTACTAAATGTACACTTAGGTGAAAGGAGCTCCTGCCATGGCTTTTCATAGCCCCATCTCCCTCGTATAAGAAACAAAACGTTATGCAAAGCTGCAAAGATTTGTGTTGCACACAGAAAAATGCCCATTAATCCTGGGGCTTATACAAATGGAATAGCTGGCATTAACAAAAAAGCAGCCCACTGCTGGGAGGGTATTTTATGCTAATCTTTCAGCTGGTGTGCAAACACAGTCTTCTGCAGAAGGCAGGTTTGAGGGGGATTTTGGATGGGAGTTGGCCGAAGTGCTTTGGCTGAGAGTAGGAATCAAAGATTTGGCTCGTGGACACCTGAACAGCTGTGCTGCCTTGTGGCTGTGCTCACACTCACTCAGGGGTTGTTCCTTGTGGAGGGAACATTTTTATTCAAAAGCTGTGGAGTTCCTGTGCGTGTCCCCTTGGGTTTGTTCATTTAGAACCACTGGTTATGCTGTATTTTGCTTTTTTTTTCCTACATAGAAAAAAAGAAGAAGTTATACTGTGAGAAAAATACTCTTCAGTTGGGGTGGCACTTAAAAACTCACTTTTTAAAATCAGTTTCTTAAAGTGATGAACCGCACAGGCTTGAGGAAGCAAAAAGCTTCAAACATTCCCAATATGACAGGATTCAAAGCCTTTCTGTTTATAACCCTTTAATCACACCGGGTGGGACACTGAAACTCCCGGAGCTGCTCCGGCTCCTGGGGCCGGCCCCTCTCAGATGCTAACGCAGCCGAGGGCCTGCTGATGTCACTGATTTTGTTTGGGATCTCTCCCTCACTCCCACTGTCCCTGGGCCCTGCTGATGTCACTGATTTCATTCGGGATCTCTCCCTCATTCCTGTTATAAATAAGACCGTATTTATTTCAATTCCCACTGTCCCTGGGCCCTGCTGATGTCACTGATTTCGTTTGGGATCTCTCCCTCACTCCCACTGTCCCTGGGCCCTGCTGATGTCACTGATTTCATTCGGGATCTCTCCCTCATTCCTGTTATAAATAAGACCGTATTTATTTCAATTCCCACTGTCCCTGGGCCCTGCTGATGTCACTGATTTTGTTTGGGATCTCTCCCTCATTCCCACTGTCCCTGGGCCCTGCTGATGTCACTGATTTTGTTTGGGATCTCTCCCTCATTCCCACTGTCCCTGGGCCCTGCTGATGTCACTGATTTTGTTTGGGATCTCTCCCTCATTCCCACTGTCCCTGGGCCCTGCTGATGTCACTGATTTTGTTTGGGATCTCTCCCTCATTCCCACTGTCCCTGGGCCCTGCTGATGTCACTGATTTTGTTTGGGATCTCTCCCTCATTCCCACTGTCCCTGGGCCCTGCTGATGTCACTGATTTTGTTTGGGATCTCTCCCTCATTCCCACTGTCCCTGGGCCCTGCTGATGTCACTGATTTTGTTTGGGATCTCTCCCTCATTCCCACTGTCCCTGGGCCCTGCTGATGTCACTGATTTTGTTTGGGATCTCTCCCTCATTCCCACTGTCCCTGGGCCCTGCTGATGTCACTGATTTTGTTTGGGATCTCTCCCTCATTCCCACTGTCCCTGGGCCCTGCTGATGTCACTGATTTTGTTTGGGATCTCTCCCTCATTCCCACTGTCCCTGGGCTCTGCTGATGTCACTGATTTTGTTTGGGATCTCTCCCTCATTCCCACTGTCCCTGGGCCCTGCTGATGTCCCTGATTTTGTTTGGGATCTCTCCCTCATTCCCACTGTCCCTGGGCTCTGCTGCTGTCACTGATTTTGTTTGGGATCTCTCCCTCATTCCCACTGCCCCTGGGCTCTGCTGTGTCCCCCACAGCCGGAACATTCCAGCTCCCTCGGGGATCTGCTCCCACACGGCCTCTCTGAATGTGAAACACCCACTGATGAGCACTTTTTTGCTAGTTCAAGACCTCAAGATATTTTTATTCTCATCTTTTTGGAAGCTACTGTGTGATTAATTCTGAGATAACGCCCAATATTCTGTGTCTTCCAAAGGAGAGGCTGCAGCACAGCTCCCAGAGGGGGCAAACTGGGGGGAGTTCCTCTGGCTCCAGTGGCCCTTTGCTGATTCACATCAGCCCAACATCTGCTCCCATGATCAGAAAATCAGCCCAGGGCTCCCACATGACACCGAGCAGGAGGCAGGCAGCCTCAGATGTATGATCAGAGCTCCAGAGCTGCCTCTGGAAGAGCACAGCCTGCTCTGATCCCAGCCACCCTGCTTTAAATACTTTTTATTTCATACAACATTCGATTTGAGGATTGCTTTTAATTTACATTGGTACATTTGCTACAATTCAGCTCATAAATGTTCAGTTTTTAATGCACTAAATCAGAGCTTTTGCAGACAAATTTATAGGTCATGACATGACCACTGGCGAAAATGTTGCTTGGTACCAGAGCTGGAGTAGATCCCAAAAATCCATCAGCTGCAAATAGCCCAAGAAGAAGAGGAATCAGCCCTCCATCAGCAGATTGTGGAGCTGCACTTCCCTGCTGCTGTCCCAGCTGCTTTGCCTCTTCAACACAACAATTTCCTGTAAAGGAAAGGGAAAAAAATTCATTTGAGATAAAAAGTGAAGAAATGGTTAGTGAAATGAGCTGTTTCAGTGTCCCCTGCAAGATCCAGGGATGCTGTTTTCCATGTTAAAACAAATCCTTGTAGTGCCACTGATGGTGGGACGGCGACAAGAAATGCTTCTGTCTGAGCTGCTGGTTTGGGGTGAGCTCAATAATATTCCTAAAAGGAAAGGAAAACTTCTAATCTGCTGGCAGGTCCGGGATCTCAATATTCTGGATCCTGTTCCACTTGACTGCAGGATTGCTTTCACATCCTTAATTCCTCAGGTTTCCAGAGGGAAGGCTGATCATTGGAGCTGTATTTGAAAAATAAAATAAACTATAAAAATAAACTATAAAAATAAACTACACAATATGCTCAGGTAATTAAATGGTGTGAGGTGCTAGGTGATGTGTTTCATGTTGTACACAGAAACACTGATAGGATCATGAACCCAGAGACATTTCTGGGAGCATCTCAAATTCAAACTCTTGTTTCTGGCTGTTAACACTGGCAGGGAGCAGAGTTGAGCTCAAAAAACAGCATCAAACCCGAGATGCAACAAAAATGTAAATGTCCAGATGCAGATTGCTATTGTCAGTGCTGCGTCTCAGGCTCATTTTGAAAGGAAACTCGAATATGTGACTGAATAAGGAATTTTGAAAGGCTCAGGGCTTGGTATTGAGCAGAGAAATGAAAATACTCGAAGTTTGCATCTCTCTTTGTTCCGCTGTAATGGAGAAAATGAGTGCTCTGAGCAGCAGCACTAACGAGGCCCATTCTCACAAGGCTCAGGACTGAGCTTTCCTTGATTTTCTGATGTCTGATAAGTGGTAATATTTCTGTTCAGCTTTTCTTTTGAGGGGGAATAATGGCCACATAATTTTCCTGCAATACACAGCATTTCAGCAGCTTCAGGAATCCGCGCCTGTCCGATCACCGAGATCAACCCTTTCTTTTTATTTCACTTATGAACTGGTATCCAGGGCTCCTCTAAATCACAACCAACTTAAATTGGAAAGAAACATAGCAGCAATGGGAATTCCAGTTTGGGAATCTGCTTGTTTGGGCAGTTTGGACATCACTTGAATTTTCAGTGGTGCAAAGTGAAACTTCATCTTAATGCACGATGGAAACAAATGTGGACTTCACCTAAAATTTACGTTTATATTTAACAAATTGAAAATAATCTGAATGTCTGAAAATAAGTGCTGTAATGAGGCAGTTCCTGTTTGAAAAAATGAGGTACAGGATTTTTGGTTTAAGCCTCCCAAAGAGTTCTCAAGCTCCTCTTGTCTCTCCGTTTTAATTTGCAACTCGATAGTTTCGTTTTGACGAGCTGCAGGAAGCCTCACACACCACAAGATGTCTCAGCCATGAACCACCTCATTTTATACACGTATTTTTAAATAATGTAACTCAATTTTCTGGTGTTTGCCTTGGGTTTTCCTCAGTGCCTGACAGGGGCTTTTCAGCAGCACATGAGGAAGCGAAGCCCGTACAAATTTACTCGTTAGCGTGGGCAATAAATAGGTATTTTAAATAGTCAGTGATCCAAATGACTCAGTGGAAAACCTTAAGCTTCGAAAAGGGAAGGCTCACTGTGGGTGACAGCTAAGAGATATGAAAGTTTTCCTGTGTAGGTTAAAGGGAAGAGTTACTTGAAACTATAATTAATTTCCACAGCGTTTGACTTTAATAAGACGTTAAATACTTTTAACTGTTCATACTCAGGATTAATATTATTTAGAGTTACCACGAGGAGACAGTTCTTTGCAGAATATTTTCTCCAAGGTTACATTTTCTTTGGGGCCTGACGCTATTTCATCTATGAAACCATTGCCTTCAGTGTGTAAGGTCAAGAGAGGGCACAGGGAAGTTCCCCTGTGAGCATCAAGAGGGTTTGCACGCAGGAAATGCTGACTTTAAAAGAAGAGCAGCTTCAGTTTTTGAGCCATTGACTTTAAAAGAGGAGCAGCTTCAGTTTTTGAGCCAGAGTGCAAAGTTTTTTTGCTTTCCATTGCTTTGTGTGTCTACAACACTCACTACTTTGGCCTGAGAATTTTCTCATGTATTTTTCTTTTCTAGTCCCTTTCCCATTGTACTGCTGTGGTTTATCTTCCCCCACTGTCCCTCCAGATTAACTCCTCACATTCTTTTTCTGTAATTTTTTCTTATTTCACCTTTTCAGAGTAATTCAAGCTGTGTAAATAACTGTTGGGCACACAAGAATTGTGTGACCACCTATAGACATTTTAGGTAGATTAAGCCTTTATTGTTAATCCTCAACAAAGGAAAATCCATGTGGATTCAGTCCAAAGTTATTCCCTTGTGCTGGGAAGAGCTGATGGCACCAGCTCCGAGCATGAGACCCACCCCATGAGGAGACACATTAATTTATCATCTATAATTAAGCTGTTTGCAGAATGCCTTTATGTTTTGTGTTACATCCAAATGATACGAGGGATTTTCACGGGGATCTGGGATGGCCCTATAAGAAACAGAACTTCCCTGACTTCTTCAGGGCAGCTTGAGAGACGTTGTTTGGTGATTAATGTGTGTGCTTTAGGTAAAGAAACTGGAAAGTATTGATTAAGGCACAGTTACCCTTTAACGGCCGAGCGGAATTTCAAAGGAGATTGGCCTTTGTCTGGATCGATAAAATTGTTGCTGCAGTTCCCAGCTATAATTGCTAAAACCAAACAATATGCATGGCTCAGGTTTCGGAGCCAGGTGATTTATTAAACTCACAACATCACTTATCTTAGCAGGTATTTCTCCAAAATCAGGGTACTTATAGCAGTAATATAAGGCCTAGAAACTTCTCATTGGCCAGGCAAACCAAAAGGGTAAAAACGAAGTAAAAACCAAGTCAACAAAACATGAAAAGAAAGTAAAATCCCAGAACAAAAAATATGATCTTTGCACCAGAGAAAGCACCTTGTAAGACTAAAAGAGGGCGGATGAATAAATACGGGCAGAACAAGGAAATAATAAAAAATACTCATCAAAAGCTACGGCTCATAAAGCATCGTCGGGAGGTTTGCATACAACGTGGGAAAGGAGCGCTCCGAGGAAGGGCCTGACAGAAAACAAAGAAATGGGGCTGTAAATGTCTGTAGGTGGTTCCAAGCACGAGGAGGGGCGTGAGAGCGAACCCAAAAAGCCAAGGGAAATCTGATAACAGATGGGACTGGGACTGCTGGGGAAGGACAGGGACAGGGGCAGAGCTCTGCCGTGTAACTGCGGGGAGGGCACCCAGGGCTGCCAGGAGCTGAGGGGACGTGTCGCCGGTACAGGTACCACAAACACGTCGTGGATGAGCAGGAGTGGCACAGGAGCACCCAGCACAGCTGTGGAACAGAATATTGGAGAAAATGAAACACAAGGAATGCTCCATTTGCTAAAATCCCCCGTCTTCAGAATCAGATGTCCATGAATTTACATTTGCAAATGGTCCCTGCAGTGTGGTGTGTGCTCGGCAGGGCCTCCACCCTCAGAGTTTACATCCCAAATTACAGAGAGTTGGCTCATGCAGTCTGTGGGATCTGAGGAGATGGATGTCCAGAATCCAAACAGGATATCTGAGCTAATTAAAGTGAAAGAAGCGTAATTGTAGCAGCACAGAACTCAGCACGGCCCATTTACTTGGGGAAAAAAAGCTGTTTGAGGTGCACACAGCACTTCAAAGTGGTGCTGCCTCCTTTGCAGCAGACGCAGAATGTTTGACACATGGAAGTCTTTCCTTTGGTTCAGTTGCCTGGCACAGAGGCCTTTTGTTATCGGATATTGGAAAAGCCTCATCCTGCATTCCTCAGACACTGCAATTCCCTTGGAATCTCAATTATTGGGACAGTCGTCTCCCAGGCAAAGCAGGAGGGAGTGCTACTATCCAGATTTGCAATGGTTTCTTCTGCTGCTCCACACCTTCTCTTAAAAGGGCATTTCACCCCACCGGAACCACATTCAGTGAGCTCCAGGAGTTATTTCTGAACTCAGAAAGCCCTTTGTGACTTCAAACCACAGGGATCTTATCACAGAATGGCCAACAGGACAGCTCCCCATCCTCTGGGTCTGTCAGCTTTTAAACGGTCCCATCCAAGCACACCTCCTTGGGAGGGCACGGGGTCCTGCAGGCCTTGGGTTTCAGCTCCTTCTTCCCCTTGAGATTCCCGATCTCAGGCGTGTCCCACTCGTTTTGTCATGGGTCAGCACAGAGGAACAGTACAGCAAACTGTGTAAGGAGTATGAGCAGACACGGGAGGATTGGAGCCCTTTAACGACAAAACACCTGTGATGCTTCTGCACGAGACTGCCAGAATGCAGCAATTTAAAAATGCAAACCAAAAAAAAGCGGGGTAAGCTGATGAAAAAAATTCCCAAACCTGAAGCAAAGTAAACAGCTGATCCAACAAACAGCTGACCCCAACTCCTCAAGGCCTTTCATCCTATGGAAAGCTTTTGGCTCCCAGACTTCAGCTCCACCGCCGTGGGGCTCTTCAGGTTCTGATTTCCCACCATCTCAGAGCATCCCAAATCCTTCAAAAATCCCAGAAGTTTTTAGTGAGTAACCTGTAAAAATTCTAAATAATAAACCAATACTTATCCAGGGACAAATGATCACGGTGCCGAGGGTTGGATTTTAGCACCTCCAGAATTCCTGAAACACCAAGATGGTTCTGCTCACTGTGTTCAGCCAAGCAGCCACGGGGGCTCAAACTCCCCACACCTTTGGGACTCCCCGGCTGTTGATTTCACCACGGAGCACGTGATGGGATCAGATACCCAACAATTCCCAGGCTTCCACCGCGACCACGCAGCGCCCTGGGCTGAGCCCGTGCTCTGCACCACGCAGAGATGAGCCACAATTCCGCTTCCTCTACGCCCTCCTGCCCAAAAGCTTCCCAAACACCCTTCCCAAAAGCTGCTGAGCGGCGGGGAGCCTCTTTGCTCCACGTCCTTTGGAGCAGTGGTGCAGTGTGGTGGCTGAGGGCGCCGCGACCTTCCTGAAGGCGTCTCCACGGGGTTTGGAGTCGCTCCCGCGGGGCCGCTGCCCTTCCAGCTGACGAGCTCGGATGCACCAAGGCCCCCGTTCTGCCCTGCTCGTTGAGCTTCCATTTCTGGGTGGCTTCCCAAAAGAAGCAGCTCCGCAGGGGTCAGACTTCCATAGGGGTGAAGAGGCAGCATCAGCTTTGGTCAGAGAAGCAGCAGCGCGCACACACACGCAGGCGGACGATGAAAGAGTCAGGAAGGGTTCTGGCATGTGCTTGCACGAGAGGATTTATTTGAACCTCATGGCAGGGGAGGTTAGGAGCTAAGAACAAGATGGAGGAAGGGTTTGGGGTTTATATAGGAGGTTTGCAGGGCGGGCAGAGCATCGAGATCGAGGGTGCCGGGGTGCAGAGGCGGTACAGAGACAGGGCTGGGGCAAGGGGAACAAGGGGAATCCATGAGGGAGGTACAGAGCCAACGGGGGATGCAGGGAAGGCAAAACATACATGTAAGGAATAAAAGGGGGCAGGGAGAAGGAATGGATCAATCACAGGAACAGAACTGGGGTGCACAATGTCCTTAGGAGAAGCCTGCCTCTCAAGCCTGGGGGAAAACCCCCTGCCACAGCCCCCAGTGGGCTGGGTCACCGCAACACAGCAGTGCATTCCATCTCTGTCTCCTCCCTCGAGTGCTCTGCTGATCCAAGCAGGATGGAAAAGCCCCAGCAGCTCCCGGAGCAGAGGAACTCATTAAGCCCTGGCTCTGGATGGATGTCCTTTGGCGGCTCCGATGGAACATTTATCTCCGTGGAATCAGTCCTTTGTACCTTATCAGCCTTGCCTTCCAGGGGCCACCGGTGTGGCCACTTTTCTCCGTCTCGCTGATTTTTTTAATTAAACTTTCAGGCATCTAATTCCTCTGAGAAGCTGTGCCTCCAGCCAGCTTGACTGATATTTATTTGAAAGCTTTAAAATTACTCCAAAAGGTTGGGGTCTGCTTGGGCAGATATAACGGGCCTGCCTTCACTTCTCTGGGAAACCAAGCTCTTAGAAAATTCAATTTCTAAATTTTTATATTCTATAAAGTGAATGAAATTGAGTTTATTTCTTTCCTTTGAAGCATAATGTAAAATATTTCTTCAAGTTGATGTGTCATTTAGTCTAATTTGATAACGTGCAGCAGGGCCTGTGTGCCTGAGAGCTTATTCTCATTTTTAGCTGTACAAGCTGGTCTATTTTACGACTTTATTTCTCCCTTCAGAACTTGCTGCTTGGCTAATTAGAGACCCTGGTGCACCCTCATTAAACCTCTCAGGAGTGTTTCTCCCTGAGGAAGTCCTGAGGCCACAGAATTAAATTCTGCTTTATAACAGACACACGATTAGATTAAGAGAATTCCCTCTATACCAGACACATGCAAACGTTTATAAATGTATTGATATATCACATTTTTAAACATTGACTTGTTTGACTTAGAAAACCAACATTAATGACTTTTAAAGATCTTCTCAGGGACAGAAGATTATATTTTCTGTTGAGGCTAATTCATCAGCCCAGTGAGAAATCAGACACTTGCTCTGCTTTTAGCAAGAGTCTCAGCATGACTCAGGATTTAGCCCCTGGTAATTAATTAGTCTCAGTATTAATAACAGCTGCTATTGAGAAATTTCCCTTTGTTTACTATTTCAGCAAATTCACCTGATGATTTTTCTGGTCTTTGAATAATCTGTGCATGAGACAACAGGGTATGTCTGGGTGATTTTATTGCTGCTTCACCCTTTTACAACTTGACATTCCTGTCTGTTTGTTAGTAAGAATGAAACGTAAACTTCCCACTTCCCACCGACTTCCTTGGTGTAATCCTGCCACAAAAAGCCAGGAGCACAGGAGGACCCCTGCCACAACTTTTCCGGAGCCCACCAGTGGGAGGTTGCCACAAACCCAACAGGATCAGCTCTTCCCTGACCGATCCCGGGCTGGCCTCCACCTCCTCTAAGGAGGGCGGCCCAGCAGGGCAGGAACCAGGGAAGCAGCCCGCGGATATCTGGGACAACGGGAGGTCGGAGCTGCACCTTGGAGGCAGCGCTGGAGCCCGGCTCTGCCTGGGGCTGGGTGAGGAGCACATCCTGTCCGTCACAACCCCGCTGTGGCAATTGTTTCTGGAACGCAGAAACAGCCAACAAATTCTCTGAGAGCTGAAGCTCTAACCCCACTCTATTTTCAAATGAGAAACACATCCACGGAGCATTTATTACAAAACAGGATTTGATCATTGCTGACCCAGTGACTTGCCTGGTTCACATCTCGAGAAAAATCGATTTGAATCTTCATTGGATTTAAGCAATTTAAGCACTGCTCACCTATTTTATTTCCGTGTGCTCAACTGCCCCTTTCTCATCATTCCACTTGAACTGAATAACCCCAAGTAAATAAAAAAATAATAATAAAATGCTACAGAGCCCTCTCTCAGGTATGAGATATCCTACCAGGTATATCAAGTATCTCCAGGTATAACAGTAGAATTTAATATTGTCAAAGTTCTTCTTAAATATTTAAAAAGTCCTTTATAAATATTTATGTATAAAATTCCTTCAGAATCCAGTATTTCCAGACTTATTCTGTCCAACAAAATACATTAGCAGTCACCAGAAGTGGACGATAGGAGTTCTTAGAGGGTATTGAATTCCTTCAGGGTGGTGAAAGTCTCCCTTGACTTGCGGTACTGCCTGGCAAACGCGGCCACTCTCTGGAGAGCTTCCGCCAGCCCTTCTCCCGTGATGGCACAGCAGGGCTGCACGTACCAGTTCCTGTCACTGCAGTACTTCTTCATCTTGAACCTCCTGGTGATCTCCTCAGCGTTCAGAGCTCCAGGCAAATCCTGCTTGTTCGCCAGCACGACCACCGGGACGTCTTTTATGGATTCATTCTTTAAAATGAGTTCAAATTCTCTCCTGGATTCCTCCAAGCGGCGCTTGTCAGAGCTGTCCACCACGTACAGCAGCCCGTCGGTGTCTTCCAGGAAATTGCTCCAGAGCTCTCTCATCTTCTTCTGCCCTCCAACATCCCAAAACGTCAGTGTAAAATCTTTCCCTGCTTCGATCATATCCACATTAAAGCCAATTGTTGGCATTGTTAGAAAAGCATCTTTATACCTGAACTTGTAGAGCAGCGTGGATTTCCCCGCAGAATCCAGCCCTAGCATCAGGATGCTGGCCCGCTTCACTCTGGGGGATTTGGCGTTCTGGAGGCCCATTTATCGTGGGGAGTTCTGTATTCCAGCCTCAAGCTGGGATCTTCCCCCTCTTCCGTGGGGCCAATTTGTGTCGCTGCCGTTCCCCCTCCTGAGGTGAAGCACGGCGCGAGAGGGAGAAGAGGCAGCTCGGAGCTCTGAAGCAGTGAAACCTCTGTCCAAACACGTGCTGCTTTTATCGGCTCGATAAGAAGCCAGGAGGCTTTGGAGCCTGCAGAGCTCCGTGCCAAGCCTGTGGGTGGGACTGGGATGAGTAACAACGGCCCCAGTGGCACGGGCACAAAGGTTACAGGCTGCCAGCGTGTTTGAACAGCCATGTTCCCAGCGCCCGCAGCCTCATCCATGTTTCTTTCTTTCTTCAGAAGAAGAACTTCAGAAAGTTCTGATTCGGCCAGGGAAATGGCTGCTCTGTCTCCGAGGAATCCCCCTGTGCATCCACAGCCCTCTGGGAAAAAAATGAGATGGGAACACGAGCGGAGAGGAGGGGAGATTAAAGGTTTGTCCATACTTAGCAAGCCACAGAATGACCAGGTGGCTGATTTATTGGTGCATCTCATCTCCCAGCAAACTGGTCTCAAGGGGTCTCTAATGTGAGTCCCAGGCCCATGGGCTCGCTCAAACCCCAAGAGAACTCCACTAAAACTGGGCTCTGCTCTAAGCAGCTGCCTCAGTGACTCCTCCTGCCAGGGCTGTAAACTCAGGAGTTTGTGTTGTGTTGTTTGCGAACGAGTTTAACAGCACCCTGTAAGGTGGAGACTAAATCCAGACCTTGTGGGCTGGTCATCACTGAGGTCCCGCTGCCTCATTAAAAATTCCTGTTACCTTCCTTTCATGCCACTCTGTGCTTGCCCAATGAAGATTTCTTTCAGGAAAGGGTCAAGAAGCGAGGAAATAACCGGGTCTTGATCATTTTTTTTGGCCACCATTCCAAGTATCAGAATAAAACAAGAGGAGATAGAAAATTTAGTCAGCTATTGATGAATTCCTGTTGACTCTCTATTTTTTTGGTGGTGGGTGCACACTGGGCTGCTCTGACACATCCTGACTACTGCAGGAGTTGCCCGTACACCCAGGAAAACATTTCTCTTTGCTTCAGAAAGTCCAGAATCAGCAAAAAGATGTAAAGGTCTCGTGGTCAAAGGAGCTGCTGACTGATAGGACAATCATTTCGATAGTTACGACACTGGTTGCGCAAAATCCACCTCAGCCCTGACAGACAAGTTATAATCTGGTTTCTCTTGAAGCTGAAAGGGTTAGACTGGGACTAATTGGGGGCAACAAGAGATGTCAGTGACGTACTCACTGCTGTACATTTTTCATAGTTAATAACACCTATGGATTATGTGTAGGGTTTTTCAGGAGCAGGTCGTGATGCATGAAACCAGGGAAGAAAGCGTTTGCATTTCTTTATCAATAAATAGACATGGATGAATTGAAAGATGAGGAGGCAGCAAACTGCAAAACACGGGGTTAACGCATCAGATGGATCAGAATTCCCTGGTGCAATTCCGATAAAACACGGATATCTTGAGCGAGGCAGGGATGGTCGGTCTGTCCCCAGCTGTGATCCGAGGATCACTCCCAGTTCTCTGCTCTGTGATCGCTCCACCTGCCCTGGGCGCTGATGGTCACAACTGCCATTGCCTCCATCAGCCCTCACTTCAAAGCAGGGGTCAAGCAGAGCCTGGCTTTTTACGAGCTAATTCATGTGCTGGCCAGGCCAGGCCAGCTGGGCCTCTGCGGGTGCCGGGCCTTGGCCGGGTCTGACTGTGCCAGAGTCCGGAGCGGGATCTTGTGATGCAGAGCTGCGTCCTGGCCTGGGAGGATTCCCTGCGCTGCCCCGGAGATCGAACCGCAGGACAGAGCACGGCGCGGCCCCTTCTGCCGCCCGGTTCTCACCGCACACCGCACCCGAGCTCTGCCAAGGACGGAGCCTCCACCTTTGCTGGTCCAAAGGTGTGTTTGCTGTGCTGGGCTGCCGCTGTCTCGTCTGGGATGAGTTTGCCTTCACGGTCACCCGCAAACCCCAGAGTAATAAACCGGGACAGCTGATGTAGCACCGACTAATCTGAGCTCCAGCTCCGCACAGTAACCCTTCTGTAAACCGGGCGGCTTTATGCAAACCGCGCAGATTCCCAAGTTGTCCAGGCAGCATATCCCAGCGCGTGCCTCATTAAGCTACCGCGTGTGATGGATGTACTAATTAGGCAGCGAATCCTCACCGGGGGCACCTCCAGCGGCCCAGACAGGAAGGGGAGGAAGCTCCGCTCTGTCTGCCCGGCCTTGCCCTC
>WEIT01008133.1:70553-82741 GCA_013389985.1 Dryoscopus gambensis | reverse complement strand
ATGGGGATGGGAACGGGGATGGGGATGGGGATGGGAACGGGGATGCGAAAAGGGAGCGGGGAGGCGGCACTCGAGCACGCCAGGGTGGGGTGAGATGGGCGCCCGGGGGGGAACCGCGGAGTGTGAGCGAGCCCCGAGCGCTGCTCCGGTGCTTGATTGGAACAGAAAGCAGAGAAACGGCTTGAAGTGGGTCCCCCGGGTTGGGCAGAGGGCGGCACATCCCCTCGCAGCCATCCATCCCCTCCCGCTCGCTCGGGACTTCCCAGCTGATCCCCGCGCTGGGACAGAGAGCAGGGCTGGCTTGGGCGGGCGGGAGCGAGAGCAGGTCGCTGCTGCAGGTCCTTCCTTCCTAATTAAATAAAATTCTTGAAGTTTTGTTACATTAGAGCATCGTAGCCCGGGATCTTGCAAAATTGCCTCTCGTTTGGATTATTTTTTAAGTATAAAAACGTGGAATCAGTGGCCGGTTTGGGCTGGAAGGACCTTGAATCTAATCTCGTTCACCTCTTGCCATGTGCAAGGGACACCTTCCGTACACCAGGCTGCTCCGGGCCTTGTCCAACCCGGCCTTAAAGCCAAGTTTAAATAACATATTTCCAAATTATTTCTGCTGGTAGCTTTAAAAAGGATTTATTTTTCTGTGCCTCTATCATTGTGGTATTTTAGCACTTTTATATTGGAGATTATAGTTAGTAATCTTTAATGAATATGAGAATTTCCCCCCTTTTTCCTGCCAAGCACGTCCCCACTCCATAATTCCCTACCTGTGTGGGAGATGGATCTAAAATCCCCGTGGAGCAATCTGAGCCTGTGTTGCAACACTTTTTGTTTCAGAGTGCACCGGTTTTACCTGTTGGCACAGTCTCAGCTTGGAGGAAAACGAAAGTAATGCCCTGGAAGGAGCCGTCCCTGCTGCAGCTGCTGTCCACAACTGGAAGGGAAAAGCTGCCAGCAGAAAGTCTGGAAGCGGTGGAGGAGCTGGACAGGCTGCACCTGCACCGGGAGCGAGCAGCAGCGCTCAGACCCAGCTGCTTCAGCTTCCTCCCTTCGGTTTGAGCACTCGACACTGGAGAAGGTGGGGATTTGTTTCCCTGCGTTGTTGGGGTTTCCCTGGGATGTTTTCCCGCTGTGTTTGAAGTGGTTCATGCTGGAGGGCGAGTGCCCGTGGTTTGGGGCTCAGCGCGTGCCACGCTGCTGGCAAGGCTGCCAGGAAATCCGTGTTTGGGGGAGCCCGTGGCGGCAGGGCCGGCGCTGCCCGGCAGGAGCGTGGCCCTGCAAAGGGAGCAGCAGGATTTGGGGCACTGGACATCCCCCAGCTCTGCCCTGCCTGCCCCTGGGGCAGCACCTCCATAAGGATCCATCACCTTTAAGGTTGTGTTTTGCATAGCGTGGGTAAAAGGCCCTGAACTGATGTTTGTTTTCCCAGGTTTTTCATTATGTAGCAGCTCAGGAATTGTGTCCAGTTTTACTGTTCAGAATGTCCTGAAACTGGGCTTTTCTGCCTGTAAAGAACCTAAACATCTATAATATTTTTTCCATTTGGCAGCCAAGAACTGATCAAACGGATCAGTTTTCAGTGATATATTTTAAAGTTGATCATCAAAATAAATGTTATTGATATAAAATCAAATAATAAGCCCTAATATAGAAGTTATTTTCTTCTTGTATGTATTTTCCTACTGTCCACTGAAAATCAGGTTGATGCACAAAAAGAGAAAATTCCTATTAATCACTGATTTTGAGAGGAATCAGTCCAAAATTCTTCAGTGTAAATACTTACTTATATAAAATTGCTTTAATCCATTTTAAAGCCATCGTTGGTGAAATGTTCTCCAAATTCTTCCTTTAAAGGATGATTAATTTAAAATCAGATTCTACACAGAAACATGAGGCAGGTGGGCTCTGGCAAATCAAATTCCCTTGGATTCCAGAGTGCTGCGCTGGGGGTTGGACTTCTTTGTCAAATGTAAAACATTTACGAGCCCTGTGGTGATGTTTTTGAAGATAAAGAGTAATTAATTGTGCTGTGAAATCGAACCTTCCATCATCCCGACTGTGTCTTTGTGTGTACTCGTGCAGGATAAATATTATTACTGCAAACATCAGAAACCATTTGGAATTCCCACAGTTAGGCACTGGAATTATTTTGGCTTAAAGATGTCTAAAATATATGATAGAGCACGTGTGGTTTTAGGGAAATACAGTGAAGGCAAACATTGGAGGGTACAGGACTGGGGGCCTGGTTTTAAACTGAGTTCTGTGAAGATTTAACCATTGGAATCTCTAATCCTGACCCTGGAGCAGCGGCTCCAGCACGGATTCCACAGGGGTTTGGGAGGACCTGCTGTGGAGTTTGGGCTCCAAGCCAAGGGGTGTGCCTCAAATCCAAAAATGACCTGGCTAAAGGTAAAAATGGTCATGATTTTGGTCAAAAATGGCTTTATTACATCACTTGATTTAAGGAAGTTGATTTTTACCTTTCCACCCCCTCAGAACAAGCAGCTGCTCAAGCCTTGAATGAAGATGAAATATTTGCTTGTACTTCTGCTTTCTTGTTCCATTTGCTCCAGCTCAGGCCAATCAGTCGGATTTCCTGTCTGTAACAGAAACAACAAAATTTTGAGGCCTCTGAGCATCCATTTCCCGAGCACTCTGTTGGGTTTGGTGCACGGTGTTCTGTCCTCGAGGTGGAATCGAGGCAGAGACGTTGTGCTGAGATCCCTGGGATCACAGCCCTTGGAGCGGGATCCTGGGGGGAGATCAGGTCCCTGCAGGGGGCATTGCCAAGGTGGAAGCCACGAGGTTTCCGTGCAAACCCCGCTCGGCAGTGGCTCCGTGTCCTGCCGTGATCCATCGGATGAGGGCTGTGACAGGATCAGGAATGCTTGGACTGGCTGATAACACAGCACAATTCCAGCTGGCACTGCAGCCAACACAAGGAAAAGGTAATATTGGAATAACAGCACTCTGAATACCACTTGTCCCTTTCTTTTCCAGCTCCAGGACTCGTGGAATGGATTCTGAGGGGCACCAACAGATCCGCACCATGACACTCGTGCCAGTCAGCGCCTGGTACGTGAGACCCTTGAAGTGGGTTTTTCTGTTCCTGCTGGTGTTTTCCCTGATAACCATGTGGTACATAACCTTCTCGTCCGACGCCGGCCCGGAGAGCATGAACCTGCTGTACTTCTACGAGTACGAGCCCATGTACCGGCAGCAGCGCCTCTTCACGCTGCGCGAGCGCCCCGGCTGCGCCGACGCCGACCCCTTCCTGGTCATCCTGGTGGCCTCCAGCCCCAGGGACGTGGAGGCCAGGCAGGCCATCAGGATCACGTGGGGCTCCCGGGATTCCTGGTGGGGCCAGCGCGTCCTGACCCTGTTCCTGCTGGGGCAGGACACGCACAGGGAGGACAAGGCGGCGGCGCTGTCGGTGGAGGACGAGAGCGTCCTCTACGGGGACATCATCCGCCAGGACTTCATGGACACCTACGACAACCTCACCCTGAAGACCATCATGGCATTCCAGTGGTTCTCCGAGTTCTGCCCCAACGCCAGGTTCTTCATGAAGACCGATGTCGACGTCTTCATCAACACTCCCAACCTGGTGAGATTCCTGCTGCAGCTGAATTCCTCGGAGAACGTTTTCACTGGGTATCCCTTCTTTGATAACTTCCCCTACAGAGGCTTGGACTGGAAAAGATACATCTCCTATGAGGAGTATCCCTTCAAGCTGTATCCTCCCTACTGCAGCGGGCTGGGATACATACTGGATGGAAAACTGGCTCTGCGGACTTATGAGCTGATGGGCCACGTCAAACCTCTGAAATTTGAGGATGTTTACGTAGGGATTTGCTTAAATCTACTCAAAGTCAACGTCACTGTTCCCAAAGACGCAGAACAATTCTTCCTCTATAAAATCAGCTTTGATATCTGTAAGTACAGACATTTGATTGCAGTTCATGACCTTACACCGAGTGAACTGATCCAGTCTTGGCAGGACTTGTCAGCCAACGCCTCAAAAACTTGCCCTTGATTCTGGGTTCATTTAGAAACTTAAATTTGGTGAAGGAGTGGGTTCTAGAGGTGACTTTGAGTGCTGGGGCAGCATTCCTCCAGGGCATTTCAATGCTGTTAAATAAAAATAGCAGGGATTCACAAAGCACTTTTCCAAGTGTGTACCCAGAGGTACTTTGGAATGCTCTGTCCTGTCTGCCTCTGCTGCCTTTCCCTGTGCTCGGAGCAACCCTGAATCTTCTGGAATGTACAAAATGCCACTGAGGAAAGATGTTTATGCCAAGAAACCGGCTTTGAGGATGCTTCCCGAATTCCCGCCTGGATTGTTTGTATTGTTTTATTGCCACTCTCCATTCTTTGTTCTCTGCCCGGCATGAAATTACCCCAACCTTTTTTTTCTGTGTAACCCTCCAGAAGGTGCCACAGCTTGGTGTTTGAATGTGGCACCTCCACAACACTTCCAGGAGTGTTCCCGGCCTGGGGATCCTGTGGGATCTGCAGGAGCTGATGGGAAATGCTGGGAATGTGGTGCACTGTGTGTGTGTGTCTCTGCCCATATTAAATGGAATGGCTTTGGTGTCTCTGCTGTGCTCCCACACCAGCGAGATGCAGTGGAGCTCACGAGCAGTTTGGACATCCCAAAAACATTGGGATAATCCATCCCCCCGCACCTGTGTGTGCGTGATGCATCCCAGGAGTTTTGGAACCCTGCAGGGAAGATGAAAAATCATCTCTGTCGTGATTTATGTCCGTCCCTAAATGAGCTTTTTTGGTCCAATTTTAAAACGCAAAAAGGAAGAAACTCCCCCGTTAACACTTCCAAGAAGACCAACTCTGCCTCGTGTGTAAAGACCGGTTTTTAATCACTTTATTCATATCAGCAAGGCCCAGTTTTCAGTAGTTTACACTTCTAATGGACAACGATACAGAATTTGCAATTGCATGAACATCATTAACCTGGACACATCCACTACACGGGGGAGAGACTACGGAGACATCCTGGCCACGCTCCCGGGGATTCCCGTTGGGCTGGCACCACCCCCCAGCCCCGTTGTCTCTTGGAGACAAAGCACGAGGGCTGCCCAGACCTCCAGGAGCACGGCTGAGGCGTCGCCAGTGCCTCCAGCACGCTGGGCTTAATGGGCACTGCTGGGTTTGGCTCTGCTCAACAACTGCGCGTGGGCTTGGGGCGGAACTGGGGCGTGGGGTTGTGTTTTTTAGGGCTAAAAAGGTCTTGGGGACAACACTCTGCAGACAAGGATTTGCAGATGTCAGTGTTCTAAGGATGGATGGTAAGGAGGTCAAAGCTTTTAAAAAATAAAGGCCTTTTTTCTTTTTTTTTTTTTTTTTTTGGAAAATACAGTATTGCATAACTGAGGGAGTGATGCTCTCGTATTCCTAGATCCAGGTAAAATTCCAGCCGTGCCGTGGGTTTAGGAGCTGGGATTTGATTGTTCTCTGAGCAGATCCTGGGAGAACTCCCCTGTTCTGTGATTGTTTACACATCTTAAACCCCAAACCCCTCCGTTTTTCTCTGAGCCTGCCGTGTGAAATGCTTAGAAATAAATGATTTACCACAAGAACACTGATCCTACAGCACAGTTTGTATTGCTTCTTCCAAAAAAAAAAAAAATGGAATTACGACTCTGCTGCCTTCAGAAAATGGATGAAGCAGAGAGTGCTCGGGGTGAGGGAGGAATGAGAGCCACGGGGAGGTGAGGATGGCCAGAAATTCTCCTGTCACCTGCAGGAATCTGGAGTTTTGTGCCCTAAATGCTGACACTCTCACAGGTTCCAAGGCTTGGGTTTAGACACAGTGATCTCTTGGTGCCACCTGAAATTAATCGTCACCTACAGTGACAGCGACATTGGAAAAACATCCATCCTGCTCCTGGTTTTCCTAAAAAACCCTCACGGCCAAATCCGGTTTGTATTTGATTCTGACTTTATTATTGCTTAAAAGGCCGTAAAATTCCCAGCTGAGCTCCTGTTTCTGCTCAAAGCCACTCTTAGGGAAGTTTTTCCTGTGAGCAGCCAGGCAAAAGGTGAAAAATCTTAAAAGCATGAAATAATCTGGGCATTGAATGGGGGGGGGGCAAATTTTATTGCATCTGCCTAGAATATTGTACTAAAAATAAAGTCTAAAACATAAGGTAAAATTTTTCCAAATCCCAAGTTTTTTTTTCCTCATGCAGCTGTATTAAATCAGAATTCCAAATATTTATGATTTTGATAGGAAAACTGTGGGGTTTTCTGACATGAAAAGCCTAATAATAGTAGTAATAATAATAATAATAATAATAATAATAGTAATAATTCACTGGGCAAAGAGGTTTGGAAATTGCTGCTGGGTGGGGAGCAAAAGTGGGTTCCAAAGTGAAATTCCCAGCCTGGATGCTATTTCAGAGGAGTCAAAATGCTGCAGTGCTTTGTGTGCACTCTGGAACAAACAAATTCCAAGAAATCATGCAGGAGGTGCAGGGGCAGCATTCCCTGCAGTCAGTGTGAGCAGGATGTTTGGGATATTTCCCTACATTCTGCCTCACATTTCTGGATGATTGGTGCCAGAGCAGACTGGAAAAGGGAGTGGCCACCTGTGTCCATGGAAGGACTGATCCAACTCCACAGGCTTCAAAAAAAATGCAGGATTGGCCATTAAATATTCGGGGAAAGAAAAGTGCTTGAGTTCCCTGCTGCTCAGATAATTCCAAGAATCCCACACTGGCTTGGGTTGGAAGGGACCTTAAAAACCACCTCATTCCAGCTTCTTAGGACTGAGCAGAGCAGACACAGGAGCTGCCCTAATCCAGGAGATCCATAAATTCTTCCCCCAAGAATTGCCCTCAAACCTCTGTTTGTGGTTCTGGAAAGGCTTCAGCTGCATCCACATTTTGCTTACCAGGGCACCCAGATTATCCTCCAGCACCGGACACAGCTGATCCCTGGAATTTCAAGTTACCGAAGGAAAAACCATACTTAAAACACCTGCTCCCCTAAGCCTTGTCCGGTCAGCACTAAAAATAAAAGCAATTAATTCAGCTCATCATTAACCGTACAGATCTTTTTTTTGCTGCGAGTCCTCAGCTTTAGAAAGGCCATTTATGAATACCTTGGGCACACCAAGGGCCAGCAGCAGCTCTGGGCTCTGCAGGGGCCAAATCCCAGCAGAACATTCTCATCTGTAAACCTGGAATTTTGTACAGGGGCCTGAAATCCTACTTGGGGAGATGAAAGGCTGGTGAGGTGTTCTTTTTTCTGTAGTATAATCACTTATTAAATGCTTCTCTGTGTAAAACAAGTATCAGCTACGTTAGCAATAATCCATATTATTTAAAGCCAGGCTGTCCTGTATCCTGAGACACAAAATTCCTTTTTTTTTTTTTTTAGGCTGTGGCATTGGCGTTTCTGCAGCCAACACTGCTCGAGCTGATGCAGCGCTTTAATTCCGACTCCCGCCGTCTAAACTCCTCCCGGTATTTTAATTTCACCTCTGAAAATGATTGAACCCTGCGACAACAGCAGCAGCGGGCCGGGTCCCGCGGGTTTAAATCGCTTCTCCCAGCAGCTGCTGCGGGATTCGCGGGGATGCTGCTGGGTCCGGGCTCGGGGCAGGCTGGGGCCGCTAGAAGGAGCCCCGGTGCCACCAGCCCGGCTGTCCCCGGCTCCGAGGGACCGGCTGGGGGAGGCGCAGCGCTCCCGGGAGCGCTCCGAGGGCAGCCAGANGGGTACCCCGGGAACAGCCCGGATCCCATCGGGATACCCCGCGTGGGTGAGCCGGGAGCTTGGGTACCCCGGGAACAGCCCGGATTCCATCGGGATACCCCGCGTGGGGGAGCCGGGAGCTCGGGTACCCCCGGGAACAGCCCGAGTTCCATCGGGATACCCCGCGTGGGTGAGCCGGGAGCTTGGATATCCCCGGGAACAGCCCGGATTCCATCGGGATACCCCGCGTGGGTGAGCTGGGAGCTCGGGTACCCCGGGAACAGCCCGGATCCCATCGGGATACCCCGCGTGGGTGAGCTGGGAGCTCGGGTACCCCCGGGAACAGCCCGGATCCCATCGGGATACCCCGCGTGGGGGAGCCGGGAGCTCGGATATCCCCGGGAACAGCCCGGATTCCATCGGGATACCCCGCGTGGGGGAGCCGGGAGCTCGGGTACCCCCGGGAACAGCCCGAGTTCCATCGGGATACCCCGCGTGGGTGAGCCGGGAGCTTGGATATCCCCGGGAACAGCCCGGATTCCATCGGGATACCCGCCGTGGGGGAGCCGGGAGCTCGGGAACCCCCGGGAACAGCCCGGATTCCATCGGGATACCCCGCGTGGGGGAGCCGGGAGCTCGGGTACCCCCGGGAACAGCCCGGGTTCCCGGGGCGCTGGCTCGGCCGAGCGATTCCAGGCGCGCTCTGTCGCGCCGCACCGAGATGCTCTTAGGCTACGGGAGATGCTCTTTGGCAGCGACTCCGCACATCGGCTCCATGCCCCGAGGCTCCCGCCGGGGGAGCAGATGTCCCCAGGGGGCTCAGGCCACAGAAGGTCCCTGGGTGGGCAGGCACGAGGAGCTCCCGGCTGTGCCAGCCCCCCGTTCCCGGACAGGAGCCCGGGCAGGAGAGCGGCAGCAAGGCCCGAATGCCGGAGCCCTTCTGCCGCAGCCAGCGGGACATTCCCGGCTGCGGCACCTGGCAACCCTTCCTGGATGGAGGATGGAGTGTTAAGGCAGCGGGAGAGCCCTGGACTGGTCAGGTTGCATAAGCAATGTGCACATGGATTCGTCTTGCCAGCCCCCCAGCGGTGTCGCGACAGGGTTTGGCACAGATCGGCACGACTGGAAAGCTGGAAATGCCTGGATTGGGATGAGAAACTTCCAAACCTTCCAGCAGGGAGCACAGGCAGGCACTGCACACGGGTGTGGGAGGCCACACAGAGCCTCTCACCTCCATCGGTCCTTCCTCTTTAAACCTGAAGAAGCCGAAACTCCTTTTTTTCTAAAAAAAAAAAAAAGTAATCAAAGCAAAACCGCCCAGGCTAAGCGGAGATGGTTGGCAGGGATGGCTTTGGGCAGGACAGCGCTGCCAGGGAGGGGGGAGAGGCAGCCGAAGGTGCTAAACCAGCTCTGGCTGCAGCTGCAGCCGCTTGGAGGCTGAGCGGGGCCGATCGGGAGCTGCCTGGAGGGGCTGGGAGTGACAGGGAATGGTCCTGGAATGGCCCTGGAATGGTCCAGGCAGGCCCTGCCCTGCCCTGCCCTGCTGTGTTTGCCTAAATCCACCGTGAGCTGCCCTCCCAGCGCTCCCTCCTGGCTGGGAATTCTGCCAGCCCGTTCTCCCGGCCATCCCGGCGCTGGAGGGGCAGCCGTGCTCCAGAGCTCCTGGATCCCTCAGGGCTGCTCACCGACCTGGGGGTGCTCCGTGCAGCCCGGAGCTCTCATCCCAGCGCTGCCAGTCTATACTGGGAATTCCCGTTTTTCTGGGAATGAGCATCATTCCAGCTTCTCCGGAGCCTGTGGTGGATTAGTGGGGATGCCTCTGCTACGCTAACACCCCTCTCCTTCAGAGCTGCTGGCTCGAATTCCCCTTTTCCCAGGGCAGCTGTATCCGGGCTGTGCCCTCCAAAGGAAAGGCACACCGGGAACATCTCCAGAGAGGGAGACGGGGAAGGCAAACTCCACACACCGAGCCGCAGCACAGCCCCACCGCCGCTGCTGTGCCATTCCCAGCCCGGGATGCAGCACTGCCATGGAATTCTCACCCCGCGGCTGCACTTCCCAGCGCTCTGCCCTGGGACACCTTTCCACACGGAAACAACCGAGGCGCTCTGCAATTATTCCCATTTCCCGTCAGCTGCTCAGCGGCACCGCCAGGCTGCACCTCACGTTCACCGAGGGCACTGAGCAGGGCGTGAAAAACGTCGGGAACATCCCATCCTCTGGGAGAGGAGCGGCGCGGGCTGGCTGCCTGCGGCTCCAGAGGGTGCTGGACACTTCTCAGAGGCTCTCTCTCTGGAGTTCAGGATGAGCAGAGGCTGCCACGGGATCCAGGCACATTGTGCACGGTACTGGGAATTGCAATTAAGGGCTGCGATTATCCCCAAACAAATAGAGAGGGAAGTTTGTTGGGGGAGAGGTGACCTAGGGACAAAACGGAACGGACAGAGATGGGGATTCCTTCTCGAGCAGGGATTTGTGCTCTTTGATTTCTGCCTGGAGAGACCCCGGCCCCCTCAGCACCTCCCCAGCACAGCTCAGCCTCACCCAGACCCCCGCAGGAGAGTGGCGGGTGCCAGGCAGCTGGTCAGGGAGGAATACTGTACTTTCCCACGGAGCAGGCAATGCCAGGGGATCCATCACATCCCTGCCCCGCCTCCAGACGCAAACACAGCCTCTATCACCCTGAGCACCTGAGCAGATTGCCCAGGAGCGCGTTCTCAGGGAGATCCCAGGGATTTCTGTGAGGCAGGATGAGGATAAACGAGCCATCCAAAATCCTGCCTGCCTGTCCCTCTGCCACGACTCAGCTGCTAGCAGAGGTGCAGCCCGTCCTCATTCCAACTCACAGCAGTCACAGATTCCTAAACACAATTAAATACTGAAAGTTAGACCCAAACGTACTTTTAAAACCTAGATTTAACACAACCTTTCATCTCTACAGTGCACTGATGCTGCCTGGCATTTGCATGTCATCCCCAAACCCGGCTCCAGAGGGGCCTGCCCCGGGATGAACACCACAAACCCATCTGCAGTGCAACAGGGAAGTCGTTCAGAGGCTTGACTTGAGCTCTGAGGAACGCCCTGCCTGGATGAGTTTCCCAAGAGTCACTCATGGAATTCCTTTCCTCTTGCATCACTTTCCAAGTCCATGCCATAGAAATAAGGTCAGGGTGATTCTCGGCCGATGACGGACATTCTGCCACCGCAGCTGAGCTCTGCTCCGATCCAGGAGGTTCAGAACTCCCAGGATTTTGCTGAAGTTCACCATTAGCTGGTTTGGATACAATATGGCCTAGAAGAACGGTTCTAGAGTAATGCACAGCCTGAATAAACGTGGTGATTCAGGAGCTCTACCTACTCACATGCTTGGCAGGGTTTATTTTGGGGGGAGGCGAAACGAAGCGAGGGCCAGCAGTGGCAGCAGGCTGAGAGTTGGCTCCTCTTCCTCCTTCACACCACAAACCCCTCTCCTACCCACCCTAATCACTGCAGGTCACAGGGATGAGGAACACGAGAGCAGCTTCTGAGCAGTGACACCCACGAGGGGGAAGCAGCAGCACCGCCCCGACCCTGCCGTGCCCCCGCGCCCGCCTCGGGCTGGCACGCGGGAGGGGAGGAATCAACCCAAAATCTGCACAGGATTCCTAAAGAAAAGTGAGAAATGGCAGGTTCCAGTCGGTCCCTAAGGAGCAGCAAGGGCACAGGAGGCAGGGACACGGGGACAAACTGGATTCTTGTCGTCGCTCAGCATGGATTTGTTGTATTGCTCCTTTGTCAAGCCAAGAGCGGAGCCCGGAGGGCCCCGCTCCTCCCGCGGGGAACCCGAACGGCGTTGGAGAGCTTCCTACTGTGGTTAAAATGTGTTCCGAGTCCGGAGCGAGCCTGGGGCTCCCTCACTGCTGCTCCTCCGCTTTGCTGCTATTCCTGAACTTCACCACCATGACCGTGATGTTGTCGGGGCAGCCCCTGTAGAAGGACTGCAGCACGATGCTCTTGGCCCCAAAGTGCGGCTCGTCCAGGCGCTCCTTGATGAACCGCACGGCCTCCTCGTTGCTGAAGGCGTCCCACAGCCCGTCCGAGGCCAGGATCATGAACTCTGGCTGCAGTTTGTCCAGGTCAAAGCTCAGGATGTCGGGGTCGGGGATCACCACGTTCAGGTTCTTCAGGGGGTAATCGCCCAGCGAGCGCGACATGGCCAGGATGCCCTGCACGCGCCATGAGCCGTTGAAGCTGATGAATCCGCCTGGGGAGAAACAGCAACGCTTAAAGCAGCTCTTTGGAACGTCAAAGCAGCCCTCTGCTCCCTGCCAGGCCCGCCAAAAATGCATCCTGAGGGGTTACAGAGCTCAAAGTGCTGGGGGTGCCTTTGGCAGATCTTGGAGTGCTGCGGGGAGGAGCTAGATTGCTCTGAACCTCAACTGAATCAGGAATGGCTCTGCCTTCCCCCAGGAATGGCTCTGCTGTCCCCAGGA